>JAVQJG010194123.1:0-56491 GCA_036024015.1 Craterocephalus amniculus | reverse complement strand
TTTACCGCAGTTTTGCCAATGTCGCTGCAAGTCGCTCTCTGTGTCTGCGCTGCAGCGCGTCTGTCTGCCTTCTCCTCTCCTACTGTGTAAATCATATTTCTGCAGCTGATCAGCTTTGCTGCCGTTAGTACGTCTCTTTTGTTGCGTTTATTTATTTGTTTAAACCACAGTGGTAGGCTATATCAGCAGCACATACATTTTGACGGGACAGGAGTGCCCCTCCTGTGACAGACAGAGGAGACAAACGGAAAAAAAACAACGAAGTGGGTACTTGCCCGGCCGGGCATGCGGGCGAAGGTTCTACTTGCCCGGCAGAGATTTTTTACTTGCAATCGGGCAATCGGGCAACCGTTAATGTCGGACCCTGTATATCTGAATGCAAGCAGTATAAAGGATAAGAGCAACAACTTTATTGTTTTCCAGAGCAAGTCTGAAGGAGCTTTCATTGCAGTAACACTAGATCTAAATAATGACGGTTCCTTTCTAGTCCAGGAGAAGGAAAGCGAGCTCCGAGCGAATCGTAACTTCTCTCGTTCTCTCAGCGCTCGTTTTGTTTATCCTCGTTTTTTCCCTTGCTTATGCCGGTTTGTTTGCCGTTTAATGTGGCGCTTTGGCTGGTGAAATGTGTTCCCGGTCTTTTTCATATGAACACTTCCAACATCCGCCATTTCCTATCAATGGCTGTACGTGAAGGAAGGGCCTTCGCTCAGTTCATGAAGGAAGCGGAGCTTCACATGCACGAACATGCACACAGAAGGAGACCACCCTTCTGCGTGTAAACAACAGGCTCGATATCATCACAGAGAGACGGTGTGTGACTTCATGCTATGTTCCAGATGGAATTACACATCTAGAGATTCACATTTCACATTTTTAATCCTTTCAACCCAGAAATGATTAATTTTTGCTTGTTGCTCCTTTAGAAAAGGAGAAAGGTTTCTGTTTTGCCTGTGAGAAGCAGTCAATAATCAGAACTGTACTGCCTAAGATGACACTGACTAGATTTGAGAGGATGACTCGATGTCCAAAGAAAACAATTTGATTATTAGCTCAGAAGAAAGAACACAGAGAAGTGACTGGCCAGGAATAGCGACATTTGAAGGAATGGGTGATCAGTCTTAATAAAGCCTTGTGGTTAATATCACACCATATGTTTAATAAGTATCTGCTTCATTAGAATATTAAAAGACACAAGATACACTCAACAATGGGATCCTCACACATGCAAGATGATGATTTTATTAATTCTGTGTATGCAAGAGTGTAAAAGTAAGTTGGCTTGAACTCCTTACATTCATGTCCATGTCCATATGGATAATCCCTTTTGTTATCACTGTCACCGTATGTCCTTGTTCCTGTACACTGGAGGCACTTGTGCAACAGACCTGCAGGCTTGTATAAGGGAGCATGTATGGCAGACTAGCTTGTCTCTGTCAGTCATCGTTCTCTGCTTAAGACTTACCTCTGTTCTTGCCAATTGATCACATTAATTATTTTGTGACTTGTATTACCATGTCGTCCCTTGTACCATATTTCGGAAAGTACATGTGTGTATTATAGGTGTCTACTTAGCAAAAAGCTCCGTTGGCGTTGGACAATAGATGCCAATGATGCTGACTGAGGCTACAGTTTACTGCATAGGCTCTCATGACATTTAAATGTCAGTATGATTTATTTACAATCTTGATTGTAACACAAGTTCAAACCCAGGTGAAGTGTAACCCCCATCCAACTCTGATGGAGAGAAAAGTGATGGAAGAAGATTGGTTGACGAGGGTCGTACAAGTAGACCCCGTTGTGGGTTTCAGTGTATTGTTCTGAATACAGTGTTTAAGTTAGATTCTAACTGGAACTTTATGACAGAAGAATCCATGTTGTGTGGATATTTTATTTTCTACCTATTAATTAGGATAAAGTAAGATAATGAGTGCTGTAGAAATTTATATATAGTGCCACGTCTATTGTATTTATTTCAATCTCTGTCTATAGATGTTCCACAAACCAAGTTCTATAAATGGGATGATTATGTCAAGATTTATTTGGAAGGAAAACAACCAAGAATAGGTTACTGCTTTAAAGATACTTGAGACAAAAAGGGGTATGGCAAAGCCAAATTTAAAAAAAAACAACAAAACTTTAATGCAGTCCAATTTATCGTTTAGTATACAGGTGCAATGTGGACTATATTGCCCCACAAAAAGATGATTGATTTTCTGCAAAATCTTTTCTGATTCAAACAAGCATCAGGGACACAGAGATGTTAGTCTGATAAAGAGGATGAATAAAGAGGATGTGAATCTAAAAGTAATAATGTTATAACTGTATCCAAAAACTATTTAAAAAAAGTGAAATGAACAGTTTTTAGGAATTTAGGGACACATCTAATCTGATAAACTGAGACCTGTTAAAGTATACATATACGGACAAATGAAGGAAAAATACATCCTATGATGAATACATTCATAAAGACCTACAGTATGTTGTACCCAATGTTGTGCCAGTCTTATGGAGTGTCATGTCTTATGGAGTCAAGAGAAGACTCAACTGTATGTCAGGGCAAAGTGGGAGTGAAAGCCAAGTGAAGAAATTCCAGAGAAGATGTGGTGTGATATTTTTTAAATATATAAGATATATGTTGTACCTATGGTTTTGTTTTTCTTCTTTGTTCTGTAAAGTGTCCTTGGGTGTCCTGAAAGGCACTACCAAATAAAATGTATTATTATTATTATTATTATTATATGGTATGGTATGATAAGCTGTCGCACCGAAGAGTGAAGAATTTGCTTTTCATCTCACTTTTTTTAAATCATGGGGCAACTGTAGCTCAGGAGGAAGAGCAGTCATCTGCCATTGGAAAGTTCATCAGCTTTGCAAATGCCAGCTGCCAGTGATCCAGAGTCCTGCAATGGGTCAGGTAACCCGCAAAAATTACATCAATTAAATATCCCAGTCTGGGTGTGGGCGGTTATTCATTTAGAGCGGACGGGTGAAAGGTGAAACAGTTTTTGTTTTTGTCTTCCTTATTTTTGTTGACATCAGAGTTTTACTAATCAGGCACAGAGCTCTCCTTTGTTGTGAAATACTGATTTCTTTATTTTTTAATACATGGACTTCATCAATCACCAGATAGATATTATCTATAAACATTGCTCCATGCAAATCATCAATCATACTCTTAAACTGCAGGTTACTCTTTAAGACTGACGCACTGGCATACGGACAATGGCTTGTAATGTGGAAGATGTCCTAACAATGCAAAATTTTATAAGGTGACAATATAAGAATATTTGCATTGGAGTGGGACAAACGGTTATCATATAATAAAAGGAAAGGTTATAATACATTTTGATCTTCTGAAAAAAAAAATTCCACAGACTTTATTGTTATTCTTGTTTTTCTTTTTTATTTGACATTTCACTGTTTGTTCACTGTTGTCCACTGCAAAATTTAGAATTGGAAACAAGAGAACTAGGAGGCGGACAAAAGACAAAGACAAGACAAAATGCCATCCTAATTTTGTCTGTACCTCTCCTGATAGAACAGAAGACTGCATTGTGAATTTGCAATTTATGTTTATACTTGGAAAAAAATAAAGATTTAAAAAAAAACTTTATGTGTCAAAATATGTCATTTTCTAGATCTTCTTGGTAAATCTTTTTTTGATAACCAATTCTGATGCTGTCTGTCTCAAGAAAAGTAGAAATGGAAACAGGATGGGTTTAATCTTGCAATTTCCATGCTACTAAATCTCTCAGTAAGATTTATGTGTCACATGGTGGATTGATGGCTTATTTCTCCCTCCAAAAAAAACAAGAAAGAAAGGCAGCACACTGGACACTTCCTCTCTTCTCTTTCTTCCGATATACACAAGTTCTTGGGCAAGCTTATAGAGTGCTGCGCTGCTCCATAAAGACTGCCTTGTGGCCTTTCCCCATCAAAACTGTCTTGCTTTATAAAATGATCATTACAGTCGTCTGAAGAATACCTGAACATTCGCAAATGGCACTCAAAAAGCAAACTTAATTGGCTGAGTAAAGTCATGCAAATCCCAGCTGAATTAATTTAATTTGAAGTAACAACACTGATTAAAAATAACTAATATTTATTCATAATAACATTTTTACTCAATTGCCCGTAGTGAGGAACACTTCCAGAAGCTCAGCTTTCTGCTGCTCAGTGTTATCCATACTCTGTTACTCCTGTTATTTCTCCCTGTTATGTTACTCCCTTCCCCATTTCCCCAATGTTCTGTAAAAACTACATATGTGTTTCATTGATTGCAGTATAAATAACACATCTTGTGGCGGGACACAGGTCTCCCAGCTACATTAAGAATGCCATCGCATTAAGGAAACAGCGTGTAGCAGTTTTTCCTCTTGCAAGCTCACTCGCACTGCAGTCAAGCTTCACATATCCTCAGTTGAAGCAGAGGAGAGGTGAGCAGCGGAGGGTATAAAGTAGTAGTTTGGAGGAGGGGTGAGCAGAGCATGTCTACAGTGTGGAGGGAAATTTCAGTGCAGCCCCAGGGAGCGCAAGAGAGGTGTGAAAAGTAGGCTGGTCTTAGTGATGTAGAGTGACTAAATTTCCTCAGACAGGTCACACAAAAGATGTTGATAGCCAGTTCGTGTGTGCGTCTCTGTGCGTATGCAGCTGGCTTTGAATGTAATTGACCATGGTAATGGTCATTACATGGGACAGCTAAGGATAGCAAGGAGGGGAGCCTTCCATCTGTGCAGTGAGTCATGGTGAGTGAGGTCTTTTTGCAAGGAAAAAGAGCTGATAGTCTTTATACTGGCATGTTAGTACAGTTGTTAGATAAAAAGGTATTTCTGAAGAAGGCAAATGGAAATAAGTGTGTGTGTTGTGTGTGTGTGTGTGTGTGTGTGTGTGTGTGTGTGTGTGTGTGTGTGTGTGTGTGTGTGTGTGTGTGTGTGTGTGCCACAATTTTCTGTGTAGGGACCTTGTGTCTGTATATTATGAGTGTCATGATGCACTGCTTGGAGCTAAAGAGCTCCAAGTAATGGCCTTGTTCAGACTGGATAATTAGTCAAATGCTGATTTCTCCCCAACTCCCATAGGAACAGTGTCAGGAAGGCTAGATATCAACCACTGAAGTGGTACTTATTACTCTGTGTGGGCTTGAAAAATGACGATACCATAAAGGGCAACTTATATATGTGTGTGTATAAGTTTAGATAAATGGATTTGTGTATGGGTATACAATGTGTGTATTTTTAAGCTGTCTAAGAAACATTTCCCCTTAGACACCGATTTGCTCAAATTTCTGTATTTTGCCATCATTAGCCTACATTTCATAACCATGCATAATTATGTTGGAGCAGGTAGTCAACTGCCAACCTGCCCCCGCATACTGGCTTCACATTTGTCATATAAGTCAGTAGAGCTCCATGTCGCTCTGAGAAGGCATTCATTCGACCTTCCAGCTCATCTCTCCGTTTTTGTTGTGCTCATGTGCAGGAGCTTCAGTTTGAGCGGCTAACCAGGGAGCTGGAAGTGGAGAGGCAGATTGTGGCCAATCAGCTGGAAAGATGCAGACTCGGGGCCGAGTCGCCAGGCGCTGGTAGCAGCAGGTAATGAGAAGATGCACGTACACACACTCAAAGAGCCACAATCCAACACATGGCTTTCCCCGCCTGCACAGCAGTGTCCGTATTCCACAGTGTATGGAGCCGTATGGTTTTATGGCTTTATGAAGAGCAGCTCCGTGTTCTCTCTAATGATTGCACTGTATATCTAAACTTTCCATCTCTTGTCCTATGATTTACTATTGAGGAGCACTGTAGCATCAATTTACAATTTAGATATGTGTTGGTGCTTTTCAGGCACACTGTCTGCACGTGCATATCAATGACAACATTTATTCTGGTGTGAAAACATGCATGACAGTGAGGTGTCGATCCAAAAAGGGCTGCTCTTGAAATGTATTCCCACTTTGTTAGATAAGACAGCAGACTGTCCGATCACCACACTCCAATGGTCAAACTCTCTGCCCTGTCTGCTGCAGCTCAATCATGACCGGCTCATTTGTGAAGCTCAATTTCTCAAAATGTTCCTGTGGGCTTCAAAGTCTCCGTATCAAAAAGCCTGAACAGAAGTCTTATTTTCTTATGTAATAAAAAGGCCTTTGTTTTTCTGATATATGAAGACAGACAAACTTCAAACCTCCACTGCTCTTGACAAAAAGTCTCACTCGTTCTAAGAAGCTTTAAGGAGTTATTTTTAACTTTAATTTATGCATTTCAAAAATGCACAATGTTGTTAAATCTAATGGGAAAGTAGCATGTTGTTTAGGAGTATTTTGTGACATGACGAACATTATATATAGAGCATTTGATTACAAGAAAGAGCTTCAGCAGTATTTCTTTCATTATCAATGCCTTTGTGGAAAAATGTATTATTCCAGAAACTGATTGAAACTGTCATTTCAATCAATTCTACTGTTGAAAGTAGCCGTATAATGGGCCAGATATGGCTTGAAATCACAGTGATTGTATATTGGGCTTAGAGCACTTCAAAAAACATGCAGCTTACATCTTGAAGCACTTTCAGTACTGTATCTGTAAAATGTCCTATTGAGACTTAGTGAAAGGCTGATGGAAGTTGTAACTAAATTGAGTGAAACTGATTTAAAGAAAACACTGTATGTATCCAGGTAAAGCTTGTCATAGCTCTAAGTGGCATTTTCTGGTTTTATGATCATAAGCTATATGCCCATAGACAGTCCATTCTTGCACTTCAGCCTGCATACTTGCTAAAATCCCCCACCTAATGCTAGCAGCTCGCACTACTCATGAGTAGATGTCCATTTTTGGAGCGCAGGTTTGTTCTGCCAGCAAGGTGTGGACAATAACCCTGAAAACATACATGCCAGACCATTTCCTGACATAAGATGTATTAGTTAGTGTCTGTATCCATCCACACAAGTGGTTATATTTGAGGGTAAAATTACCATTTGCTTTATTGTTATTGTCTTTTATGCACTCAGGCATGACACGCACTGAATAAAGCAGTTTTTCATTAAGACTGATTACAGCTGAGGATACTACAATCTTTCTAAATGGAATCATTACTTATAAGATTGAATGTTTTTGTTCTGGTCATAATGGAAATTAACACCAGAGTGTGTTTTTGCAGCTTTCAACTCATTGCCTTGATTTAGTGACACCAGACTGCTACAAATAAAAGCTACCGGTGTGATTATAAGAGCTCCGAATAGTTGATTCAAGCTTAAGATTAGATATTTAATCTGTTGTTATGCTTGGGTGACAGATGAATAGTACAGATTTTCTGGGTTTTACAATCCTACTCAAATATGATAGTTTTGTTTTTCGCGAAGTTGCTTAAGCCAGGTTATTGTCACCTTTGTTAAGAAAATGTTAACGCTGATGCTTAACCCACCAGGGCAGCAGGGCCACCTCCTAGGACTCTTAGGACATGCTATGCCATTTACACGCCTTTTTCAAAAGCCAGCGAGGAGCAAATGAAATGGTTGTCACAGGATGTTTGCGTTTGAATGGGCGTTCAGCTTTTAACCCAGAAGTCACACTGACTGGCTCAATAGCACCGCAGGACAGCAACAGAGGTGACAACACACTTAAGGGTTTTGATGAGAGCCATTACATCTCATGGCACCTCTGGTGTTGACCACTCCCTTCATTTCGACAAGCATAAAGGGGGTGATCTTCAAACCTGGCCACCAGCAAAACTCGTAAAAGATTCAGCCTCCCACCCGGACAGGCACTCGCTAGCCGAAGTGGTTTATGGAGAGTAAAGCATCCTGCAGGGGTTCGGCGTGTTATGTATCAGCAGTGACAGTTTTACTGACACTAACGGTGCTTTCTCTCACTCTGCTGGTCAACATGCAGCACGCAGACTCATCAGCGTCAACACGGTAGCCATTCTTCTGCTCCATCTGCTGTGGTTCAGTGAAGCACAACGTCACCAACTTCCTGTTTTAATTACCTGCGTGCTCATTAAAATTCTGAGAGGTGATCTTCTTAAAGCTCAAATGCTGTCACCTTGCATTAAAAGATGATAGCAGTGGTAGTGACACTTGAAGGCTTGACATAAGTGACAAGTAAGTAGGAGATATTTAAAAACCAAGAGTGGTTGCACGGCTCTGAGATATCCTGCTTGATTTTATTTTTCTGTTACAATAGCCAGCATTAAAAAAACATGGCTAAGTGAAAAGCTTTTTCTTCGCTCAGAAAGTGTTTTCATGGTTATTTTAAATTGTTTGATAGTTGTTAGGATGCCCTTATGCAGTATTATATTGACCTTGTGCTTTGTGCAGTTTTCTTTTTGCTAAGAACTGTTATGTTTTTCAGAGCAATGCATAAAAACTGTTTTTTTAGTTCAACTTTGTTTTTTTATTTTGTTTTAAAGCTTATTTTCATTTCTTATGTTGATATTCCTGAGTTTTAAAGGCATATAATCATTGTCCTACAGTTAAAACAACACAACAAGAGTTAAGAGTTAAGATGAAGCAAATTTAAAAAGTGGATATAAATAGTGTAGTTTATAGTGATTATGGGTGTATTTGTAATTCAGGGCTTCGGAAAATTAATTTAAAGGTTTTTTTTCCCCTTAGGTGCAGTGGTATCATATTCTGCTGAAAGCTTACACTGAGGCATGAGCTAGCGGTCCAGGACTATTTCTCATTAGTCTCTACCCACTGGATTCTTTTTGTTTTTTTGTTGTTTGGTATTCTGTGTATTGTCTCTGAATAATAAACTCACTTGTATCCACTCGCATGCTGGACCATTACTCTCCTGCATTATTCATTTAGGACGGGCTGCTGCTGTGAGATCCTCTCTGCACAGAATAATAGTGGCATGCGTGTCAGGGTTATGTCAGGGTGTCAGGAGATTCTGGACTAGATGCGTGAATGTGCAGTATGATCACTTTTGGTTTATTTTGGGAGGTTGTCACATTTGTCTGTACTCAGTTACAGGTCCCATCAGGTTGCACTCCATCCACTAGCCATTGACTTAGCTGATTGTGACAAACCGCTTCCATTCCTGCATTATTTAATTTTTTTTGTCAGTCAAACAAAACATCATATGACCCCAAACACCATCAGATTCTTACAAACACAGACAGCAGGGACACATTTAATAGTTTTGTCTCAAAGTTATAAAAGCACCTAATAGAGCAAAATAATAGAAATTAAAGGTTTGTTTTCACATTTAAAGTTGGTTTTCAGATTCTTTTTTGTGCACGTATTTACTCGTTTCTATTGTTTCCCCCCACACAGCTCATCTGAGAAGTCCCTACCATGGAGAACTGCAGGTATGTCAGCTCAGTCTGAGAAAATGATTTTTCATGTAAACTATCGTTTTTTCTTTCCATTCAACCTGTTTAGTTAATTCATTCTGTTCATAGCTGCTGTCTTTATACAGTCTCTGCTAGAAGTACTTAGAGAAGACATACCTTCCCCCTTGGTTTTTAATTACACATCAAATGATATTACAAATGCGCATCCTGCAGTATTTGTCCAGCAGTAAATATGATTACATAAATCATGATCTCTACAGGGACTTTATGCTGCTTGAAAGAAGAGTATATTCACAAAGTATCCATTAAAAGTAACAGAAATGAACTGTTCCTGTTTTAACCTGATCATTTCTTTTATGACCCCCAGTCAGTGGTGCGTAGACATCACCAGGTATTAATACACATCTGCTTGTAGTCTTTCTCTTTCATACGCAACTCTGTCAATTAAAATGAACTAAACGCTACCAGTGCGTTAGGTATTGCAGCGGTGAAATCCTGAAAGTAAAACAGTACAGCTCAGCTTAGTTCCTCAGTTTACACTTGTATAAACGAATCTGGGCAAATACTGGCAGTGGTACGGTGGCATTTCTGTGCACGTCACAGCAAGCAAGAAGAGAATCGTAGTATTTTCTTAACAGTGTCAATGAGATCTTGGAGGACTTGCTCATTTCTTGGCAGTTTGAACAGTAGCAGAAAACTTGAAAAATTGAATATGAAGAGCGTGGATCTTTACTTCATGAAGCTTTGTTAGATGGTTGTTGGATTTGTCTAAGAGGAGTGCAGTGCTGCTGTGTTTTATATTTACTCAATAACATTTCTTAGCAACAGCATTTTGTTCAAGGAATTAGCAACTCCAGGCTTGTTTTTTTGTTTTTTTTGTGAGTGTTTTTGAGGGTTAAATCATGGTTATTCAAGTTTTTTTCCTGCACGGGATCGGTGACAGGCTGCAGAAAGATTTTTCTCCGACTCCTCAAGTGTGTGTTTGTTTAGCTCTCTTTGTTATCAGATCTTTAGGAGAGAACAGATAATGAATTACAGTCGCTTATGTCTTTCATGGGTTATTAATTGCATAGTGAAAATCAGTATTTTTGTAAGGGTTATTAATCTTTTATTGTCAATTCTGTCAGAATAGCCTGTGGGGGGTTGTATCTGTACATATGCAATGGGAATATTAATAATCCTCACTTTTCTCATTTGCTGCCTGCTTCCTATTTCCTTTCTAGAGTCTGGGGCTAATCACAGTTACTGCTTGGTTTTGCATTGATTTTTCATCACACCGTAGAGGAAAAATTATACTCAGATGTAAAGTAGTTTGGTTTTTTTCTTCCATTTTTGATTAAAATCTAAGTGTGTGGCACACAGTTTTCCTGCTCATGCTGTCCCAACAGGGATAGCAGTGCAGAAACAAGTCATTTTGCCCCTGGAAATGTCAATGCAGTCACACCTAAGATCCACTGAGAGTGGAGGAGAAACACCACAGAATCACACTTTCTCTCTGTCACAGTTCCTTATCTTGTAATGATGGTGGTTGTTCACTGTGTTGACAAATCTGAGACTCTGTATGCTTTAAATTATTTATTATCATTTTAGATGCGTTAAAAGCTGGTATAGAACAAAGTTGGATTGTAAAAAGATTTTTGATTTGTGATGATTAACTTGGTAAACAGTGGTAGATTTTATTATGTAGTCGCTCATCAGGATTCCTGACCAGATCTCCACTTTGAACCCACCTGATGTTTAACAAGAAAATTATAAATTAATTATCCCTTAAGTATTTTTTTAAATATATATTCAACCTTGTTAAAACTAAATTAACTCATGTATAATTCATAGACTACATATAGTTCATATGTAATAATTGGAGACTTGATCTGGGTTGGCCAGTTTTTCTCAAGTAATGTCACAGCGACAAAGAAGCTTATTTGTAGATATTTTTCCTCTTAGATGACTTTCTGTATTACTTTCCAGCTAATTAAACGGTGCTTGCAAACCGAAAAAAAAAAGATACGGATGAAATTCAGTGAAAACCTTGAAACTTAGACATGGGAGTCTTCATGACATTCTTAGTTTTTTAATTGAATGTGCTGTTTATTGATGAGATGTATGAAGGAGGCATAGTTTTCTTAGGCAACTACAAGTACGGCTCCCAAAGCCAGACCCAGCAGAAGTTATAAACATTCAACTATAACTTGAATGTTGAAAACTGAAACATTAATGTAAGAAATTCTGGCTTGCTTCTGAGGACTGGTTTGCTTTTCCACAACCCAAAAACCACAACAGAGCCGACTTCTATCCCCTCTTCTACATATTTGACCCTCTATCTAATGCATTCTGAGTTTCTTTAGACAATGCAAGGAGACAGTTTATAGTATATCACAACAACAACAAATTTCAGTTTGTCTCATCCCAGTGCGAAAGCTCTCTGAGAAGCTGATCAGTGAATGATATTGAAAATGATACAGAATGATACAGAAAAATGGTAGGAATGCTGAACTCACTTCCCCCACAGCTGTTTTGACTCCACATTCATACTGAAGCTCGGTTTTTGTTTTCTTTTTGTTTCAAATATGCTTGGCTCAAAAAAGCAGATACAGTAACATAGGCTCTGTTTTACTAAACATGGGAATAGCAATATAGCATCAAGGTCTGCCCCTTAATGTAAGCAGTGATGCAGCGAAGAGTAGCTTAGGACTAGTTGGACTCTGGTTCTGGAGCAGTTTAGGGTAAAAACATCTTCTTAAGTGTCTTTGAGACAAACATTTGTGTAACATGATTAAGTATGAAAATACACATAACTGAGTTGCTGGATGTTTAATTTGATGGAGAAAAACATCTACTGTACATGTAATGGATAAACTGTAGTTTTTGAAAAATGGTTTCTATCTACCCATGAGTTTACAATCTGTCCCTCTCCTGTTTCTCATCTTCTTTGACATTTTGGCTTCTCATTTATTAAAATGAGTCAAGACACAGTATGACTGAGCCTTTGCTGTCATGAATCATGTCAGCACAAGTTTTTAGATGCTGTTTGATTAGCAAATGTGTTCTTGTGCCATTTGAAGTCCACTTCAACTTCACAGATATTTTCCCGTATATGTAAAATTTTATCAGAAATGCCTCAGATTCTGCCCCAAATTCTGGTATCGGTATTGCGAATACTGGAGGTCAGGCACCAATTTCGATACCACATACTTAATGAAAATAAGTATCTATTTACTGATTAGCTCAGACATTGTTCCTAAAACAGTTGCACTGTGCAGCCGATGGTAATGATGTCAGCGGTGTGGCAGTATTTGACACTGGATTCTCCCACCAGCAAGACTGCATTTGAAGATAAATGGCTTCAGTTTGCTGGATTCATTCATGTTTTACAAAGAGTTTAACCTGAGCCATTCCTTATCACAATGCTAATCATATTACATTTGTTTCATAATATAGTGGTATCTGTACCTGGTATCGGCCGATACTCATAGCACAAGTATTGGAAAAAAGGGAATCGGAACATCTCTAACTTGGACACAGGTCATTCAGCATGGCTTTCAGTTTTTCCTTTCCTCCCAACTTTAACTGTTGTTTTTGCCCGATGATTTGAGAAACTGAGAGAAATTCAATTAAACAGGCAGTGAGGTACTTAAACTTAGGGCAATGTTTTCAATTAACAGCGCTGGCAAAGTGTCACAGTTGCTGCAAAGTAAGAAGTCTGACATAAACTGAACTCACAAAAGTTGCTATATCCAGGTCACGTAAGGGTTAACTTTCCGCCAGCAGGCAATTCCAAATAAGTACTCTAACAGCATGACTCAAGATGCTTTTTAATCTGGTTTGAGTCACTCCCATCCATAAATAGGCACGCACCCTCAGATGTCCGGAGGTAGAAGTGCAAGATGTCAGGTTGTCAAACACACTGTCTGTGTGTCAACGGCTTTATTCACATGTTAAGCTTTGGCAACAGTAACGACTCCTTCATAGGATTTAGCGCTCATTCACGCACAGCTAAACGGGCGGGATTTCACTGAACCAGACTGCCAATGTTTGTCTCCCTGCACTCCTCTGCCTTTTGTTCTATTTATTGCTGAGGAACTCATTGACTCTGGTCACGCTTAACTAGATTGTGACTGTGGGGAAACAATGTGCACAGGGACATTAGGAGGCTAATTCCAGTTTCTGTCGGCCACACCAGTTGCTTTCATGCATAAAAAGAGGGGGTGTGGGGAAATATGAGCACAGTGTGACTGTTTGTGGCTCCTCTGTTTGTACAGTAGTAGTAAGATGCAACCCAGTTTTGAATTCTCCAATTTAGTCAAGCGGCGAGATTTAATAACCTAAGCCATACACAGATGTGAAACCAGTGTTGCAGAAACAATAGTCCATATTGTTTCTCCCTAATTCCAAAAGATGTTTTCTGCTTTCTTGACTATTGTGAAATTTCAACCCATGTTTCCCCCTGAAAGCTCTTCATCACTGTTTGTCTCGTATCTCTTTTACTTTGTCTTCTCAGATGCCTCCGCTTCAGGGGACACCAAGTCTCGGGTGACTGACAGCTCCCAGTCGCCCAGCTACCGCATCAGGACCGAGTCAGAGCAGGTGTCTCTGTACTCCCCGGAGCAGTCCTCCCTTCATGAAAGTGAGGGTCTGTTGTAGACTTCTCTCTATCTAGTGCGGCTTTTCTCTGCTCACTGATGGCAATTTCAAGCTATTAGTTTCTTCCTCATAGTTCTTTGGATAACCCAGCAAGTCTTTTAGAAAATGATTTCCTGTCTTTTTATATCCTCATACTTGAATGTATGAGCGGAGCGCCTGTAGCTCCATTCACCAGTGACTTGTTGTACCATTGCGCTTGTTGAGGAGAGTCCTCAGATATAAACTTGTCACGATAACACATTTTGCTGTGCGATTAATCATCTCAGAAATTATTGGGATAAACAATAATATTGCGCTAAGAGATGATGTCATTTTGAGGCGATTTACAACTAATGATGATGCTATATTAATAATAATTCAAAGATAAAAAAAACTTTCTTTTGTAAACAACATTTTCACTGGAACTGAAAATTTTAGATAACTAAACAAAAACAATAAACAGAAACTACTCTTAGTCTCATTAATGATTGATGAAAACTAAACACAACAAAAACATTTAATATGAGAGATAATGAGTCTCTGTAAGCAAAATATTAAACATGGGGCTCAGATCGGGAAACCTCTTTAGCCAAAAAGGTAACAACATAAATATACCTGCTACACTCTGTGGTATCGTACGAGACCATGTGGCTGTCAAGTACGACATGACAGATCGGTCTTTGAGAAACAAGAGGGTTCAGACAGAGAAGGAGAACAAATATATTCTGAAATTATTACAGCTGGAAAACTTATTGTGCTTATTTTTTCTTACCTTGCGATTAACTGACTTATTGCTAATTGTGACAGGCTTATATAAACTATATATATTATTATGTAAAGCTGGCTTCAAAGCTGGCATGAAAGCACACTTTAACTTCTTCTCTAAAGCACTGTAGCATCTGACCAGCTTATTTAGCCTGTTTGCATCTGCTACCTTCAATTTAGTTACATTTAAATCAGCTTCATTTGTAAAGCATCAGTTCCCAACAAAGACATAATGAATTCAAGCAGATTCATTTTGATCCAGTTTAAGTCAGTCCACTTCATAACACTGTTCATACAAGCCAATTCCTAAAAATCAATTGCCTAGCTATGGAAAACCACAGATTGCATCAAATCTTGATTTTTGAATTAACAGTGCAGCGGGCGAGGGTGGGTAAAAAAACAACTTTTCTTTAACAGGCCAGCTGCCTTAAGTGATTGGGAGTGGAAAAGACAGGAGAAAGGGGTCAACAAGCACCATGTTTAGCCAGGGATACCTGCTGACCAATAAAAGAAATACAGCTTAATTCACCAATACAGTTATAACTTTACACATGAAAAATAAAAAGCAGAAGAAGGAAGCGCTCAGTGCAAAGCCACCTCTGTTCAGGTTCCTCCTTCAGTTTGCCTGCAAGTCTTTGTTAATTTCAGGGTTTTTTGGCAGGTTGTTTGTTTCTTGTTTGATAATGGACTGGCAACTTATCTTAACAATGACATTGTTATGAACTGGCGTTATACAAATAAAGTTGAACTGAATTGAATTGAATAGTCTGAGGTGGACCCTGACTCCTGCCTAATAGCAGCTGGGACAGGCTCCAATTTCCTGCATTAGAACAAGTTGGTCCAACCATTAGATGGATGACAGAGGTTTCTAGCTTTTAGCACCCAGCATAAAGGTGCTTTACTGCCAACTAGTCGGCTGGAAATTGCTGAGAGCCACACAGCTGCAGATGGACTGAAAGGTCTCATCCCTATCACAGAGATCGTTATCGCCCACCCCTATAGCCTATATGCTGCTCATTTCTAATCAAATATGATAATTAAGAAGCTTTATCCCCCATCTCTGATATGATGTCAACAAACACAAGTATTCCCTGTGTGCCTCTTGGATCCCATCCTGCTTTATCTGCATTCTAACCAGCAGACACTCCTTCCTGCACAAAACCTCTTCCTGGGAAGCGAGTGAGTAAACAGACAGATAATCCCTGGTAGTCATGTGTTAAAGGACTAGTGGTAACAACTTATCCTACATTTAAGCTTATAGACGCTGGACGATGGTACACTGCATCACAGGGTGATGGGATGGTTATCCCCTGTTGTGTCGTTTGTCATTAGGAAGTCTTGGTAAAGGTCATGGCTGTTATGAAACTACTTCGGATATGTCTGCGTCCTGTGCCTCTAACCCTTCCTTCTCCTGGTTATCTTCGTTTCATTCCCATCTGTCTGTCGCTGTCATTCTCTCTCAGGGTCTGCAGGGAATTCCTGTGGCTCAGCTCAGATGAACTCGTACTCTGACAGTGGCTATCAGGATGCCAGCAGCGGCTACCTCAGCAGCCAGAACCCGAGCAAAGCTGAGCTGAGGATGCAGCACTCTTTTCCTGGTGCCGGCACCCTGATGAGGAATGCCAGGGCTGAAGGCCAGGCTTCAGCTCAGGTACTGAGAGCAAATGCATTCAGAATACATTGCTACTTTTTATTCCCTCATTGTACATCTTATTGTCATGATAATGCAGATTTCTGAAACTTAATTCCTTCAAACAGACATTTGGTGCAGCTCTGTGATTATAACAATGTAAAGGATTAAAGGCCCAGTAGGTGCAAAGTGAGCTGAACTGTTCAACAGTCATACAGCTTTGTACACAGAGACTGCTGAGACACCAAATGGTATGATCACACTATAGAGGGGGGTGGAAAGGAAAAAGCAAATATGGCCTACAGTAAAGTCGTGCCCTGCTATGAAATGGCTTATGTAACACTGTCATTTATCTTTTCATTGTTATTGTAAATGATCAAAACATGTTAATATTCCTTATAGTTGCTTGTGGACCAAAGAAACAAATTCACAGTGTTTATTTATTTTTATTTTTTTTGCATTCAGGTTCAGGCAGTCACAGCAGCAGTGCCTGGTCGGGCTATGCGAAGGGTTAGCTCCGTGCCTTCTCGCTCTCACTCCCCAGCCTACGCCAGCAGCATGTCCCCGTCCCGCGGCTCCTTTCGTACCTCAGTTGGCAGTGCCTATGGCTCCCCCATCGTTACTGAACCCAAACCCATCTCCAGCATCTACTCCACAACTTTGCCCTCTGCCCAGCGCACCAGTAGCACAGGCGGCAACGGCTCACCCTATTCAACCCAGAAAAACTCCCCCGCAGGGCTGCGGCGCATGGGCTCCACAAATTCGCGCTCGGGCAGCGCCAGCCGCACCACCTCGCCCTATCAGACCTCTGCAGGGTCGTCGTCGGGCCGCATGGGTTCGCCGCTGACGATGGTGGACAACGTCAACCCTCCACTGACTAAACAGCCCGCTCACTCGTCGTCCCCAGTCAGGGCCAATATGACCGCCGTGCCCCAGCACTACAGCTCCACTCTGCCTCGCTCCATGCTCCACAACACTGACCCCTATGGACCTCAGAGTTACGACATTTACGAGAGGATGACACGACCTGACAGCCTCACAGGTGCTCCACTGAACACACACACTGATATTTAGAGTGCATCAGCGATCTTCTGTCAAATCAGAGAAGATCACTGCGTTATGTTTGTGTTTCTGAGTCCATGAGATGTGCAGCGGCTATACTTAAAAAATACACCTTGGTACAGTACCTTATGCTTTTACATAGAATATTTGGCCTCTACATGCAATTCATTCATGTTAAAACTGCTTTGATTACTTAAACTGTAAATTTAAAGAAGAAACTTGTAGGTTGAATGAAGCTATTTACTTATTTCTATGAGGCCAAGCAAAACCGCAGAGAAGACACTTCTTCTGTGTGGATGAGCAGCTTGGGCACATCGTAGAAGTTTATGTGGAAGGAGAAGAGAATATAGTTTAACTTAATACTGTTGATATTTTATACTTGTGATGTTTAATATTGGCTCACTTTTCCAATCAGCTAGTGACTGGAAATGAATGACTTTTTCAGCTACATGCTGTTACTTGTAATGAGAAAGATTTAACCACCTTTTTTAGTGTTTGAAATTATTGTCGTGCAGATGTTCATTTACATGTGATAAGGATATTTTAGGGATCACAAATAAAAAGAGATGACAATCTGTTTTTGTTTACATGTTAAGTAACTAACAAACAGCTTAATCGTATACGTCAGGAGGGTCCCTGTGTAGTAAATTCACAAAGAAATTTCTAAAGCCGGATAATCTAGCTCCTTTTGACTGCCTTTTTTGGATGTATAAATTATCAAGACAGGATAAATGAAGAGACCTGATAACTATGCATGTTTGTGCAGTCTTTGTTTACGTAATTCATCCCTAAAAACAGGAGATCAGCAAGATAGTTATTCAAGAGAACTCTGCTAAAACTAGTTTGGATTTGTTTTCCTTGTAAAAGATAGACGCAAAAACAGGAGTTGGCAGATTTAACCAGACCTGTATCAGGTCCCTATCTGGAGCCAGCAGCAACAGGAAGAGGTCTGCTGGTACTCATTTATTCTTTGCTCTTTAACTTTCAAGTTGCTTTTTTTTCCAGAAAGGAATCTGAACAAATACTCCTCGTAGTATTTACTCTGCAAAATTTCATTGTGGAAATAACAGCTCTGTTAACATTTCAGTAACGAGCACTGTTCCTCTTTGGGAAGGGAATAATTAAACAGTTTACTGGCAATTTAAATAAACAATTTACTGATTTTACCCAAACACCTTCCTTTAAAAGACAATGTGACAGTTTACCTCATAGATACCTCACATGCAGGCACTGAAATCATATCTGAAAAGGTTTAAAGTAAACTTAAACCGCCTCTCCAAACAACTTCAAACTCAGTGTTGCTTCTCTTTAGTTTCCTATCAGTAGTTTGTAGTAGATTTTACTAATTTTTGTCCAGTAAAGCAGTGAACCCTCATGCACTTACAGAGAGTCCTACATTTATTAATTCAGGTTTAGGAGAGTCACCTTATACACTTTACATACAGGCTGCATGCAAACTTTATAATTCACTAATTTTAACACCAGGATCTCGCTAAATGGGTTCTGTGAGACAGTAATGGGCACACATACAGATTTTTTCTGTGAAGAGGACAGCTACGAGGATACAGTCTGTGACAGACTGTCTGACAAAATGCATTAAGTCAGCCAGGGGAGCAGAACTAATGCTAACATGGGCTGCTGCTAAATGATCAAACTGAAATTTACCTTGTGCTGCTTTGTAGTGAGTGGACATGCTGAGAGCTGTTTTTATTCTTTTTATATTTTTTTTACCATTGCTGTGTTTAATAGCTGGATGGTAACCGATCAAGCAAACTTAAAGCTGCTCTGCATTTCTACAAAGTTTAAAGTTCATAAACAGCTGTTCAGACAAAAAGCCATCTTAACAGTGGGGCAAATAATAGTTCAGCTGTAGAAACAGTTAAAATTGTCTTTAAAACTCATGAAAGCAAGTTAACACTGAATCCACTGGGTATTTTTATTTGTACTACAAAGGTTAAATTAAGTGCTTACTCAGCAAATCTCTGATGCTACAAGGTTGACTGGCTTTTTTCTTGTCAACTTCATGCTCCCGGGGATTTCCTCAGATGCCCTCATTGATGGTAACATTCAAGGTGACTTTTTTGGTTATTTTGCATTTGTTTCTGATTGTCCAGTGTGTCCAGTGTTTTGTGCTCATGTGTTGATGTTGCAAGAATTGGTGTCTTATTTGTTTGTGAATCATCCAGAACGGTACCCATTTTAACCTAATTTCAACATTCAGTGGCATTATTAGTTTAAAGGTCACATGGAATTTGGATTTAATTCTACATGAACTGTCAGGTTTGATGTTTTAAATGAATTTCAGAAAAGTACTGAGTTGGCTATGCAGTATGTTCAGATACATAAATCAACATGTTTTTAATGTTAAACATCTTACCTCATATCTTTCTATACTTTTCTAAAATATAAAATTCATCCAAAATGTTTAATTCAGAAGCACGGCTTCACTTCACTTGAAGGGGGTGTGGGAAAACGAGGACTGTCACAATTATGCATCAGTGCATTGGCAAAAGTCAACTGAGAATTTACAGCCAACACCAAATTAGAGTATTTTCGATATCATGAATTTCCTGAAAACTATTAACTGCATACGATACACAAACAAAACCTAGTGGAGCAGAGCCAGCCTGACCGATTAAAGAGAGTGCTAACAGGTTTGGTTTTCAATCCCAAGCCAGGGAGGACAATTGATTATTCTGTGGTACCTTTCATACATACAATAAGACAACTTTTGACCTGTCCCAGGTGTACCCTGCCTTTTACCTGACAGAGCCTCTGCAAGGCTACACCTCCTAGCACAGGGGGATGGACTGATGACATATCAAGATGCATCTATAGATGCATTTGTTTGTTAACGGTAAATCATAATTGAATCATGAGTGCCAGAAACTATACAGCTTTACTGAAGGTGTAGACGCGTTGCTCCAGTGACTGATAATATCTTAAGCAGACCCAGAGGGTTTTCAGCTCCTGTCCTCTCCCCAGATTGAGGCACTGACCTGAGCTCCGTTTTTCTATGACACCTTTTCCCCTCTGTACTTTGCCTTTATTTCAGTCATTTGTCACCAGTGTGTGACGAGCTATAGTAGTGAAAATTCGAATGTTCAGGCTCACTTACAAGCATTTGAAAAACACCATCATGTAGCTTAAAATTGAATGCATCCACAGGAAGCCTTCCTCATCTCGTTCCTTCCTCATCAAGCATTTTGTTTTCTTCTCAATTCTTCATTTTCTTTTGTTTTGTTTCTCCCTGTCAGAGCTCTTTCTTTTCCACAAACTCCTTCCTTCCATCCACCTGCTTTCACTTCCTAGGCTGTGCAGGATTTCATAGTTTCCCTTTGCTACTGAAGTGAAATGAAGACAAATAGTCCCTTATGATGTGCTCATTACACCCTGTCCATTTCCGACCAGCCTAGGACAAATTTGAATGCAAAAGAACCCATCGGCCTGTGTTTGTTTTCTCATCCTGATATCCAGGCTGCCTTTTAAGCTTACACAAATGCTGCAGTTTATTTTCCCAACTGCACTCCTACTTTTATGTAGCTTTTATGTAGGTCTCTGGTAATCCTTTCACTGTTACTTGTTGAGCATATTTTGCTAAGGTTTCTTCTGATTATTAGTTTAAGGAAAGCATCCAGCTGCATCTGTATCTCCAGAGCAATCACACTCAAGACGCCGCCGCCCTTCTCCCAGCCTCCACCAACTGTAATCCGTTAAAGCCACGGTGAGAGGACTGAGGGGGAGAATTAAATGACTATAACACAAAAGGAATGTGGGCCATTCATCCTCCACAGACAGGAGTATGTTATTTCTCCCTGACAATTTGCAGATGCTGTGAGAAGTGACTGCAGCCCCTCTATCAGGAGGGACGGAGTAAAGAAGCCAGACAGATTAGTCTCCTCATAGGTTGTTTGAATGCAGCTTCTTCGAGGAGTCGTGCTGCTGAGAGGGAGAGATAGGCATGAGAGCTTTTTACCGAGAAGATTCTGTCGCTTTCACTCATTCACAGCTGTGCCAAAAAACCCCGTTACCCAGTCAGGCCTGACATGGTATGAGAAGTCTCCGGTGGTCCTAGACAGCCTCATTAACCCTCTTTTCTTTTTCATCCTTCACACCTCTTCACCCCCACCCCGTTCTTACATTCTCTGCTGCTCATGCCTTTCTTCGTGTCTGCGCGCTTTCTCTTCTCTCTCTATATTTTCAGCCTTTCAAACCTTTTAACAAGAGAAGCTGAACTGATTTCCCACCAAGCTGCAGCGACTGGCTATTGTGTGCAGTACCACAGTGAAAGGCTTCCTTGCCCATTGACTGCTGTATATAGGAGAAAATAATTCTCTAGTCTTTTTCACTTCCTGCCCGGAACAACTACCCTCTGTCTAATTCTGCAGTGCTTGTTTATATTTTGTGCATTGTTAAGTGTCCCTAGTAAGTTTTTTTGGTAGTTAATAAGAGTCATTTGTTGAGCCTTGAATTGTGAAGTAGTTTGTTTAGTCAGCAGAGACTGGAAACTAAAATAAAATCACCTTGAATAGCACAAAACCCCTCGAAGTTGTCATAGAAGCGTTTCATCAAATCGCTGTGCTTTTTTTTTTTATTTACATGAAAAGAAAGAGAAAACAAAAAATACCCACATTGCACAGACTATACAGTAGAAGATGGACATTGCAGCCATACAGGAGTCAAGAAGCTGACATTTGCTTTTCACAGCAATATGTCTTACTCGCCGGCCTTAATACAACCCAGATTTCAGAAAGGCCGGGACAAGATTGTAAATCTGTAAATAAAAACATCATGCATAATAAAACAAGATCTCATTTTGAATTTGATGGCAGCATAGGGACAGGGGTTTGTTTAGCAACAGTTTGTAAATATCTGGAACTGAGGAGATCATGATATTTTCCTGTTGTTGTCAGATTTTGGATTGGTCTTGCATCTTATGATGCTCCAGTTATTCTCAGGTTTGTACTGGACTAGGTAGATGTTCAACTTCTTCCAAAACCCTTTTCAAACTTTGAAAGCTTGGATTTTGTGAATTCAATATTCATCTAATTTTTTTTATTTTAGTAAGAAAGGAATGAAGGAAGGAAAAAGTTGCTGAACAGTGTGGACTACAGGCAGACCAGTCCAACCGCTCCTGAACCTACAAAACAGCATTTCACAAACCAGAGAGTGACATCACTCTGACTACGTGTGGTTTCATTCAGTTTATTTTGGAGCAGAAGGTGATCAGATGTCAGGAAACAAACAACTGAACTAGGTGAGCTTTATTTGCAGGTTGGGCCAGTTTTATCTTCCTGTTTTCAAACACCACTTTCATCTAAACTAGAGCTGGGCAACATATTGAGATTTTCATATATATCAAGACTTTATATAGAATAAGGGAATATCTTTTATATAGAGTTAGCTTGTTTTGAGTTAAAATACCTATTTTTTAGCATTTTGCACAACTGTATCTTTGTTATGGTTGATTGTTATGGTCATTGAAAGTTATTTTTTATACACATCTACTTTAATTTCAGTCAAACATTTGCCCATGTACATGTGCTTCTGACCTTTTTAGCACTCAAGGCCATAAATTTGAACCATCTCTTTGTTTACGTGACCAAAACAATTTATATCGAGATATATATCGTACAGTATATCGTGATTAAGGAAAAAATTACTGACATATTAAAATTGGTTCATATCGCCCAGGCCTTATCTAAACAATACTGGAGTATATACTCTAAAATCCAATTTATAACTAAAACACAGAAAAACAAACATTTTACAAGGCCCACTGGTTAAATTAGAACTGTTTCCAGGGTTCTGTATTGTTCAAGCTTCAGGTATTTATTTGGACGGGAACTGGTTCATCCATAGTTTAACATTAGTTAAAACATCAACAAATATAATTTCAACAAACAGAAGTTATTTTCTGTCTGAGCAGTTACATTATTTTGGGCTTTCATCATTGCATTTCCAACCGACATCAGCAGGGTCTTTTAACCAAAGTTGCCTCAGACTGGCCTGTTATCTCTATTTAAAATCTTTGCACCCATTGCCCTCATAGTTCTTTTATCCACAACGGAGGTAAATAAGCTTATTTATTAATTTCCTCAGTTCGAAACTGTGACAGGACTCCCTCATTTAGCTGGTTCTGCATGGCAGAGTTGGCGTTAAGCAGCAGTCTGTGCCCGAGCTCATACGTTTGGAGAGGACCCAAACGTCTGCAGGCTCTCTAAATGTGCAACGAGCAGCAAGTTGCCAACTGTATAGTGTTCCACTGGGATTCACAGTTTCATGAGCTTCACTGATGTGAGGTGTAACACAAACATAGGCTTCCAGATCACTTAAATAGTGGGGATTTATTTGGACAAGAATGGCAAATAAAGAAAGGAAAACCACTGTACAACCACCTTCTCCTCTACGTTTCACAGCACCCATGTGTTTTTAATGTTTCTTCACTTCGAATAAGACTCCTAAACATTAAATTATTCATGCCCCCTTAATAATTAATTAGGAAAAACACAATCATTATTGTGCTATGTATAAAATTAAAAAAAAACAAGTTTGTGTCACATCAGCATTTTCAGCTTTGAGTTGAACTGTTTCTGGTGATGTCAGGCTCATTCTTAATAGTATTCATAGAAACCTTTAAGCTCATTATCATCTCCTGTCAATGTCTTAATCAGCCTTTTCATTAAGTTTTGTCTAGGTGGTGTTTTATTATGTTGATTTATTACAGACATTATTCATGTTCTCCTAATCTGAGCTGCCTTTTCCAGTGCCATCCTTGTTCTAACTGCTCGTGTCATGCAGAGGATTAAAACCAGTTGTTTAAAGTTGCATGCTATGGCAGCAGCTGAACTATTGTGATAAAATTATTCCTTACTTTGCATCTGACACAGAAGCCTGGTCATAAATGTGTGGAACTAGCACGTCTAAAGATATCCTCTCTTTAAGAAGTGGCACACATGCACTACATAAAGCTGTTGAGGCATTCTGACATTGGACGGCTCAGACTTTAGGAAGGTTGAATCGAGGAGTGGGAATGCTGCTGTTGCTCTTTATGAACCACAGATCGTGTTGCTGCTTCATTATGAAACTGCGGTTTCACGTCTGCACTAATCTGACATGGAGGAGTTGTTTCTTGATGATGCACCTTTCACCCTAAGTTAAGTGACCTGACTGGAAAAGATTTTTAATTGAGGAACTTAGTTTCTTCTCATCAGTTTGGCTGGTTGCAGATAGCCTGGGATGTTTGTTGTATTGTGCATTTCTTAATATCTGGAGGGGTTGATGCACTGATCTGTTTACATTCCCTTTGGTCCAGCACTGTGCTCTTTGGCTGGTTCTCATCAGCGGCTCATTTTTTTGCTATTTAGAGCAAAACATCAGTGCGGAGCAAAGAAAATGTCAAGTTACAGTTACAGTAATTCATCAAATTCTCTGTTTGCATAAAATGTCTATTCATCTGTAACAGCATCCCCCTCCCCCGCTGTTGTTTTATATGATAATGTGTGCATGCATAGCCAAGAAGTTTAGTCCTGTCTAGTAATGAACAAGGCATAAAGTCAGTTTGACTAATAGAAGAAAAACAAATGATGATAGAGTCCAGATTGGACTTCCTTGTTGGACTTCATTAAAAACCGTGTGTAAAACTCATGACACTATTAAGAATGAGCTTTTGGTTGCTGTTTTTTTTTTTTGACAAATTATACAAACTAATGTCAGGTAACAAGGTCACAATTTTTTCCTTTTTTTTCTTTTTTTGTTTTCATGAGATTATGATGAAATGCGACTTGCTCCAGCACTTTTGATCAAGTCTATTTTTTACATATTTATTTATATAAGTTGAAAAATCTTGCTTCATGTACAAAAGAAAATGTTCATTTTCTATTATGTACAACCTTACCACCCTTGACTGTGGTGTACATCATTAAAGTAAAGATTGCAGCAAAAGTTGCAGTCTACAGTGGCTTGTATTATCACACTGAGTGGACTTGGATGCATAAGAATCCTTTTTCTCCTTTACAATCATTCATATGTTTACAAATATGTACATGTAAGAAAACTCATTCAGAGCAGTGTGTAGGGGTGAGAAGTGGTAATATATTCCAAAACATAACTGGCTGACTGGCTTCCCCAATACCCTTGCGGTGCGTTCTGGGTCACAGTGATCATCAGTCTGCTGTTATTTTTGTCAGGTCTGCATCATGGTTGCATGGTAGGACAGCGCCAACTTTGCAAACTGAGGAGCAGTGTTATTATCTGTGATAGAAGGGACTTAAAACTAAATTCTATATTAGCAGAATGAATGGAAAGCAATGGCAGTCCATTATATTATATATGAAAATAATACTACTTGTCTTCCGATCTCCTGGTTTCTCTTGTTGCTATGCTTTGATCACTGTAACAACCTGAAAGTCATTCATTGTCTCACCCAGTGCCACACTGAAGGAACATGTCTTGGAGTTGCTTGTCCTCTCTGATGCAAACTGTTTACATCCACAGGAATAAGGAGCTCGTATGCCAGTCAGCACAGCCAGGACGTAAGGTCCGCCATGTCTCCAGACCGCCACATCGCACCAATCTACGAGGATCGGACGTTCCAGGGTCCCTTGTACCGAAGCCCCAGTCATACCCAGCAAAACACTATCTATAGGAGCAGCTCAGGTTGGTCGAACTTTATTCTCATGGCAGAAAACCCATTTAAGAACCCTAACAAGCAAACTGTTGAGTAAACAGCGGCAGATGCTGTCTGGAAACAGCTAAACAAGAAGAAAGACTAATTAGCTTTGGAAACTTGTCTTAACATGTGTCATCCTTAAGTTATCCTGCTGGTCAACGACCACACAAAACTGCAATCTGGTTTCAGCCTATGTTCGCTTTGTTTTTTACTCATAAGTAAACAAGATGGTTTGATACAACATAAATATTCTTAGACTACTTAAAGGAGAAGTGTTTTGGACCTATTTTCACAGCCATTAACTTGGAGTGGTGGCTTTGATGACTTCACCTCCAGGCCGCACCACAGTGCCTGTAATGGCTGTAAATAACGACAGATCACCACAAAAAGGAACTCCATGCTGCATGGAGATCACAAAGGATCAGACCAGTGATTCATAACAACACATTGGTGAAATGAAGGAGTTTTTCGGCATAAATTGCCGTATTTAGAGCCTACGCAAACCTGCCCCGTTCAGTCCCATTATATTGGATGTACTGATCACGAGTGGATCTAAATATCTCCCGAAGGAGTTCAAGTTACACTAAAACAGTCTGGGTGAGTAAATGATCCTATTTCATGCTAGAAAATAGGTCCAGGTTGAAATACCAAACTTCTCCTTTAAGTTTATCTTATGCAGTGGTGACATAAAGCATCTACATCTGTATTTTTCAGTGTCATCAAAATTAATCAGAAATTGAGAATTTAGGAATATGAGCTTCCTCGTAGGAGACAAAGGAGATATAAACCATAAGGTAATTATTATGCCAGTAATGTTGCACGTTCCCTGCCATGTTGCAACATTTTTTTGTTTTTATTGCTGCTGCTTTGGCTGTCTCAGTATCTTCACGCAGGCCGAGACAAGCTTAGATATTTCAGTGATTTTGTTATCAGGTCCAGATGTTCTTTTCAATCTCAAATATCTCAAAGTATTTCATAAGTGTCCTTGGCTCTGGTATATCTTCTTCCTTAGGGGGGTATCAGCATCTACACTATATCTTTGTCCTTTATTTCTGTCTATGTTATGTCTTTGTTTTTTTTGCTTTCTTTCATTCACTTCTTCCGTTCTGCTGCCCCCGCTGTCAGACAGAAAAGGATGAGACTTGAGTTAATAGGCAGGTTCTGATATGTCATTCTACCACAAAGAAGTCCATTACCCACGTGTCACTCTGAGCTCCAGAAAAAGGACAGAGCCGGAGGACAGCTCGGTTCCCCTCATCCACAGTCTTACTCTCTCCTATCTCTCCTCCTGTGTTTGAATTCCAATCTCATAATCTCTCTGCCTAAGATACCAATGCATAGTTTTCACACACACGCCTGCCATTCAGCTTTCTCCTCAGCCCATTGAAGATCTGCTCAGACAGATAAGTTCACTTATAAATGGTTTTGATGATCTGCAGAAGCCCCACAGACAAACCACGATAATGTCTTTCTGGGATATTGAGAAGAGGCGAGCGACGTGGAGCTGGAGCGTTGTTCAATATGGAGCCTCATTAGAAAAATCCAATTTGATCCCACTTTTTCTTTGTGTGTGGAAATTATTTTTCACAGGGGCCGTTTTCTTCTCTTCTGCTTCCTGTGCATTTTTCTGGCCGTTCCTAAAAGCATGCACTGTACTTTCTTTGTGTAAGTTGGAGCAAGATTCTGTTAAATGAAGAGCATTGATCCTTTGCCTGGAAAAGTGACAAATGGGATCCAAATAGTTCTGGTAGAATTGCAAAGCGGCACCGCGTTGTGTATAATCTTGCTTCCTGTGTCTCTGTAAGGTTGTATTTTTGGGAGATTGCCACATTGCAGGCTTGAACTGCAGCCCAACATAGAAGTGCATTGACGCGGGAAATTGTGTTTTTGGAGGAACACCACAAGTTGACGTTTTTGGTTCCTGGTAGGAGGGAGTCCGAGTACACTCACGCCCAGTTCTGTTGGCCGGCTAATACGGATCTGACCGGCGCAGCAGTCATGCTGGCACACATCACGTGGCCTCTGTGAGAAGGAGGGCTAAGTCTTACCAGCTTGTTTATGCAGTTCTGTGTTTTTGACTCGTTGTGCTTTAAAAAATTGGGTCATAACATCACATGGAGCAAATGAAAAGAGGAGAGACGACTGAGACAGCATGCTCGCAGGCTTATTGTACTTGTCGTCATGGATTTTGGTGCTTTAGGTTCCATTGTTTGTCGTGAGATTTGTTTTTTTGGAGCTGCCCTTGGTTTACTTCACTCTCCCTGCTTTGCTTTGCAAAGTTAGAGTAAGAATGCTGAGTCGCAAAGGATTAAGAAGACAGTGAAGACAGAATTTGTAGAGCATCAAGCAGGTTGAGTCCTCGTGTCGTCTCTCCAACACCAGCAGGACCCCACCGGCTAAACGCAATCTCATAAAAGCAAAACGACGGGCAGAGAAGTCTTTGAAGGGGGAAAAGTCTCTGCTTTCTGCATCCATGGGAGCCGTGTTTTATCATCGTCATTAATTGGTTCCAGATTTGAGAATTTGCAGAGTTTGTGAAAACAGCAGCATGTTTGTATTTTCAGCTTTGTGTAAACCCGTCCGCAAACGGCGCGCTGAAAAGGTCTGATCGCCGCTAATCTTTCACTAACATCGCCCCGTCACCTTTCATGTGGTTTCGAGTTTGTTTAATCTCTGTTTTTATGTTTTCATGTTTCAGGTGTGGGCAGTCTGCAGAGGACGTCAAGCCAGCGCAGTGCCATGACTTACCAAAGAAACAACTATGCTCTTAACACCGTGGCCACCTATGCTGATCCCTACCGCTCTGCACAGTACCGGCCCTCCGATCCAAACTACACCCGCCAGGCTCTTGTCATGGATGACGGTGCTACCCGCTCCCCTTCCATAGACAGCATACAGAAGGATCCCAGGTAAGCACCTTCCACATTAGAGCTGTGTTATTAACCACCAGACCTACCCTGTGGTTAGTAAGCAGCATAGTGCTGCGCAACCCGGTCATCCAGAGGGACTACTTATGCTTACAAGGCATCCCTGTTCTGCTGGATCGACACCGGTGTCCTCTTACTATTCAAACAGAGAGCCCCCTGGGTAACCACACACAGCTTTAACCATTAAGCTGGTTCAACTGTGCCTGGAAACTTAACAATAGATTCTCACATGCACTAAAGTGCTGCGTCTGCTCTTGTCGTACGGACGTGGGGACGTGCAGAGAGTGGACTGACACTTGTAGTGAATCCCTGAGCCTGCACATTCAGAGCTTTGTTTACTCTTGCACATGCCAGCGTAGTTAAATCTATCCATATACTGTATAGGTGCAGTAGTGAAATATTTCCTCTGGAATAATGCTGAACGGGAATAATTGTTCTTGGATGTAAAAAGACTGATTTAGGCTGACCATCCTGGGATTTGCTGCAAATGGTTCACATTGAATCTAGAGTTGTTCCGATACTGGTATCGGTATCGGAAATGCCTCAGATACTGCCTAAAATTCTGGTATCGGTATCGTCGAGTACTGGAGTTCATGTAGCGGTGAGTACTGCAGTTCAGGGTGCAATTCAATACCACATAATTTATGAAAATAAGTAGGCGTATCTATTAACTGATTAGCTCTATTAACTCTGACACAGTTCTTTTTTATTGTTCTTAAAACAGTTTCACTGTGCAGCCGTCTGCAGCCTACTGTTTTAGACGGTTAGACAAAGAGCTAATAGTAATCATGTCAACGGTGTGGCAGTATTTCACACTGAATACTCCCACCAGCAAGACTAAATTTGAAGATGAATGGCTGAAGTTTGTATTCATTCATGTTTTACAAAGAGTTTAACCTGAGCCAGGCCTTACCACAATGCTAATTATATCATGGTCATGCAGGTGTAATATGACATTTGTTTTATAATATAGTGGTATTGGTACTTGGTATCGGCCGATACCATTAGCACAAGTATCGGAATCGGTATCGGGAGGAAAAAAATGGTATCGGAACATCTCTAATTGAACTATTCCTTTGAATTGCTCTTTGAAGTGTCTTGAAACTGAAAGGTCCTATGTAAATAAACTTGCCTTGCCTTGCCTCAAGTGTTGGCTAATTCTGACTTTGATTGCTGCAACACATTCTTTAACTGGCGACCTGTCCAGGGCGTACCCCGCCTCTCGCCCGTTGACAGCTGGGATAGGCTCCATCCAGCACACCCGCGACCCAATTGGATTGAGCGGTTCAGAAAATGGTTGGATGGAAGTTGGGTTGGACAGCAAGACGATGGAAAAGTAATAGGCACAATCAAACAACTCGAGGAACATTGTGACAACTAATAAGGGTTTACTGGCAACATGACTGGGTTTAAGAGGAGCGTTTAAAAGACGTAAAGCCTCTCAGCTTGGCAGATTAATCAGTGACAAATGCAATCTAAAAATTCTTTAACAATATCAGAAAGTTGTCAAAGTGGTGCTGAAACTGGTGTTGTATTTTGGTTGTTGGTTGGTGCACATTTTGTACAAGATAAAATATTTTCAAAGTTTATCTTTATTCTTTTGTCTTCTTTTAAATAGTAGAATTCACCAAATATACTAACAAATATTTATATATGTGGTTTTATAATTAATTGTAAATTGTGTTGTCATCAAATTGTCATCATAGAATTAAACAAAGGTTTTAATGTTCATGAGTTTTTCCTAAATAACTTTTATTGTTCCTTAGGTAAATTCCTGCCAATGAAAACAATGTTGGGTCCCAGGTATGATGAAGAAGTTGCTGAAGAGAACCGATTTCATCCAAGCATGCTGTTTAACTATCTAAAAAGTTTAAAAGTAAGTAACTTTGCACAGACGGAAATGTTTAACCCTACAGAAAAAGTTAGTTTCACTGTCTTCTCTTTTCTTCAGGTGAAAATGGGTTTGCTTGTGGATTTGACGAACACTACTCGTTTCTATGACCGCAACGACATTGAGAAAGACGGGATTAAATATGTGAAGCTTCAGTGTAAAGGGTATGAGCCGATTTAGTATCATAAATATCAAAGTATCATAAAAATAAAAGTAGTTGTCCAGATTTGCAATGTATAGCTCAATCATGGAGGACGTATCAGAGGACTGTTGCTCTGTTTGTTTCAGCCACGGGGAATGTCCTTCGAAGGACGTAACAGCGATGTTCATCAGGCTCTGTGAGCACTTCATAGAGAAGAATCCCACAGAACTGATAGGTAAGTCTATGATTTTAATCAGTTTCATCACATCACTTGCATAGTTTTGATATGCAAATATCAAAACATATTTTCATGTTTTGATATAGTTTTTTCTTTACTATCTAATAATTGAAATTACCTTGCTCAATCATAGATTTTTATGTTTTGCTATTTTTTTCCTCTGATTTTACACTGTCTTTACATTCCTGACCACGAATCTTAAATCTCAAGCAAATTTCAGATCTCTAGATTCACTGACATATAGTTAAATTAATGCTGACATTTTTCTATCTAAATTTACTGAACAGTTGTAATATCAGATAAGAGAAATAGAAAAAGTTGAAAAAAAGTGGAAAATATTATGTGAAATGTGAATTATACAGAAAATTATTTTACTCTTTGTACATTTATTGGATCATTTAGTCAGATTTATTTCACTTAAGTTATTTTCTTATTCTATTACACATTTATTATATTTTATGGCACTCCTGTCATTCCATTTAGAAGAGAAAATCTTGCAAAAATGCAAACACCAAGTATCTTATAAGGTAGATAAGAATAAACTGAATGTTAAGTTTTAGTTATTTTTAATTTTCTTTCACTTAATAAAAAAAAAAGTCATAGTACTTTGTAAGAAACAGCTTGCAATTCTTTGCTTAATCTCCTATGGTGTGCGTCTAAATCGGCCAGTGTGCTGTATTTTCTGACTGGGATGTGTCAGGTAATGCTCCAGTCTGAGAAAGTTTTACAGCACCAGGAAACTGATACAGGTCACTGATGAATGTACAAAATCAATGTCAGTGTGTCATTAAAGTTAGTCAAAGATTAAGTGTTGGAATCTTGTCTGCTGTTGCTTTAACTGGCTTATTGGTAGCGTTGACGCCTGTGTCCAGCAGAGGATAGTCTTAGCCCAAAATCAGAAAAATGTAAATGGCTCTGAGGTTGCAAGATCTACTCAAAGGTTTTCCCATATTTTGAGTATGTTTACAGTCATAAAAAACATTCCACACCTTTCCAGTTTATGGTCAAACAGCAGCTCCATATAACAGCTGGAGTTTTTCCCTCTGAAAGTTTCCACTGATATTGTTGTTAAAGATGTGGAGTTTATTTTCCAAATCTCTTTTTATTTACTGTTTTGCATAAGTGTAGGAGTTTTACATCAGAAGCAACACTTTTCTCACAGAAAACACTGTGTAGGTGATTTAGGGTGAAGGAGTATCGACTGGCATTTAAACAGATTTAATCTTAACTATGATGTTAGCGTGTGAGTAGGTTTTTCTCCCACCTTTTTTTCCTCAAAGCAGGAGTTGCATTACTTCTTGATAAGCATTTTCTTCTTACAGCTTATTCAACACACATTTCTAGTTTTATCAACTGTGATAAAATATATATTCATTTTTGCTTAGTGTTTATGCAGTATGTTCCCAGTAGGGCTGCCACAAACGACTATTTTGATAATCGATTAGTCACCGATTATTTTTTCGATTTGTCGACTAATCGGATCATATGTAAACTGGATACAAAACCGGCGCTTAGTGAGGTGATTATATTAATAAATATCTGCAAAGTCGCTGCAAAGTCGCTGTGCTGGTGGTGGGAGGGGGTGCCGTGCGCAAAGCGCCGTGCGAGCGCTCGGAGGGTTTGGGAGACGCAGGAATCTTTTTAAAATAACGAAGCTTCGACTATTAAATTAGTTGTCGACTACTAAAATAGTCGACATAATCGTGACTAGTCGACTAATTGTGGCAGCCCTAGTTCCCAGCAGCAAAGATTGGTGATGTTTGGCTTGATATTCATATTCTGTATGTGACAAGGATGGCAAAAGCTGTTTAGGGGAGTTAATCCAGATTTGGAGCAGTGGCAAGTTTATTTTTGTTGTGTCAAATATTCGTGTGATTATTTTTATTATTATTATTATTATTATTGACAATATAATAATTATAATTATTATATAATTAAGCTGCATTATTATAAGTAATAATAATAATGACAATAATATAAAATATAAGTTTCTTTTCTGAGCAGATTAATTACATAATTTGCACAGAAATAATCCTGATGAGTCTCATAAATTGTGCACTTCCATGTTATTGCCAGCAGGGTGCGCTGTTGTAGCGTTGTTCACTTCAAACTGCGGCCAGGTTTGAAAAATCTAATAGCCCGAACATTGGAGCAGAATGTGCGAATGTCACCCCAACAACATCCTGTCTTCAGCCAGCTGGTGATTAGGGTTTGTTGTCCCTGCAGCACACATGTCCATATCAAACAGTTGGTCCAGTAATTGTGATCCCCCATCCTCTGACGTCGGGCGCATTTCGTCTTCATTAATGCGTTCAGAGTCAGATGCTTTTTATCTTTGTGTAGGTTCAACTCTGCTGAGGATCCCTCATGTGTGACATGGCCCTTACCAATTTAAGAGGATATTTGTCAAATATGACTAAAATCTCTTTGTGTACAGGGGAGACTTTATTTCGTTATTTCTTTCACTCTTCACCTGCCTGGATGTTTAATCACTTTCAGGGTCTCCTCTCGATGATGTTGATGTAAAGAAAAGACTTCCCTCTAAGGCAATCCATGCATGTGTCTAAAATGATGTTCTTATTATATCTTAAACAAACTATGTGAAAGACTTTAGCATTGATGGGGGAAAACAAAAAATGAAAGAGATTTCTATAAGAATTTTTTATATAAATGTACATGTGCCTCCATTTTATCTTTCTCCTGAAGGTGTTCACTGCACGCATGGCTTCAACCGCACAGGCTTTCTGATATGTGCGTACCTGGTGGAGAAGATGGACTGGAGGTAAGATCTGTCACGCTGTGATCACTCATACAGCTGGAAGGGCACTTTCAGAATCCTGCGCTGTCGTCTTGCCTGATAACTCAAACCACACAACACACAGTGTCTCCGGTGGATTGCATCATTACTCTGGTTTCATTCTCCCAGCCCTGTCAGTCTTTTTTAGCCCGTTGTTTTATTATTTTTTTCCACATCTTTTTTCTTATCCTTTTCTCTCCAGATAGTTGCTGACGGCACAAGAGTTTACTCTGTCCGTACCAATCAGCACAGACAAAGAAACCGGGTGGTTTGTAGTGACCAGGCTTGTAACGGGGATGAATAATTTAACAGAGCTGAGCAGGAGGGGTGAGGATGCGTCTTTAGTCGGAGGTGGAGCAGCAGTCTTTGAAAGCGGAATCTCTAAAGCCCCGGGGGCTGAGTTAAACCCTCCCACCACCCACAATTTCCTCTGAAATGAATATTCTGGGAGCATTTACAACTGTCATCCACCATTATGTGTCAAAGGATGAAGCCGTTATCAAATTGTCAACACTGCCCTATTTTTAGTTATTCGCTTAAGTATTGTTGGCAATGGAGTCACTTTAAGTGCTGATTCAGCTGTGATAAGAGCTTCACATAAGTGTTATGTATATTTTTTAAATTACCTTTAACTGTTAGTGTTTCAACAACTTCATTTCTCAGTGAGCACAAATGAAAAAAGAGTGAAATTTTTGTAAAACGAATGTGTATTATTATGCATGAACTGTACACATATTCATGGAAGCATGATATTGTACAGCATTACAACATATTGTCAAACAAATTGGTTGCATTATGTCACTTTGGAAACACTACAATTAGATAAGAGGCACCCTGTTCTGCAGTGCAAGATAGCGGGTATGCAGCTCCTCAACTTCCTTCTGAGTTCACATTCAAGTGTTGCTGACTTGGTATTTTTTTTTACCAAAATCACAGTAAATTTCCAACTGACACATAAGGGCCTTAAGTGAGGGAATTTTAGCTTTTCAAAATGTTAAATTAGGAACTCGGATATAATTTACCACTCGACTCAAGCCTAGTTTGACATGTGTTGGCTGGTCTTTTTATTTATTTATCCTTATAAACTGGCAAAAATGGCTTGAATTAATTGAAAATCATGTGTCGTGTGGAGCTCTCAGTCGAGAGGAAACGACTTGTTCTTAGGAGAGAAATTTAAGCCATAAAAAGTAGAGAAGCGGTGAGAACGAACCATTTGCAGCAGATGGTTTGTGCGGAGAACCGAGCTGTGAAATCGTCACCGGTAGCTGCCAGTACGAGGACAAGAACTTTGAAGAAATGCTTGGCAGGTGGCAGGAAGAGCCATTTGCCTCATTCCTGTATAACCCAGTCAGATCTTTAATCCAACTCACTGCAGACAGACAGACAGCAGAAGCAGGAAAACATATGCATTATTTATTGTTTGACTGTCGAATTGATGGACTAAAGAATGGAGCATCTGTTCTGATAATGACTTAAACAGAAAACCTCCAACATATCCTCATGTAATCTCTAAATGTATTTTGACCTCTTAGTTAAACATTGGTTAACTTGAAACATCTCTGAAATCACAGCTTTTTAAAAAGTCGGCCTGGTCTGTGTTTTATTCTTCCTTATCAGCATTGAGGCAGCTGTGGCTGCTTTTGCCCAAGCCCGGGCCCCTGGGATCTATAAGGGAGACTACCTCAAAGAGCTTTTTGGTCGTTATGGTGACCCGGAAGACGCGCCTTCCGCCCCCCCACTGCCTGAGTGGTGCTTCGACGACGACAACGACGGGGAAGTGGACGACGACGGCCACGCGGTCAGCCAGGAATCGGGCCCCAGCTCGTCGGGGTCGGCGCCTGGCAAAAGAAAGAAGGAGAAGCTAAAACTGGTAAGGATTGCAGGGCTCCGGAAAATGGACGGTAGAGCAGACGGCGGGTTGATCCCTCTCTGCATGGCACTGCTCTCGTGCTGGGTAACGAAGGATCTATAAGAAGGCCTCTTTTCGTAATCTTAAGACATGTTCAGTTATAGATAATAATCGGGGAAATGTGGCACAAATTCCGAGAAAATGACACTTTCAGCCTCCTCTCCTGAGAGAGTTTTGATTAGATAAAAGCCGTCTCCCCGCGTTCATATGAGGCTTTCATGAGTGCGGCTCGGTGAAATTAGAAGTGTTGAATCATCTCCAATTGCTTAATAATTAGGTTTTTCTTTCTGTTTACATTTAGCTGCAGTATAATTTGGAGCAGTTTTCAGAAGCCCCAATTCAAATGGCACCAATGACCTAACAGGTTGCTTGTGGAGAAGCAGTGCAAAGAGAAGAGTAAATAAAAACTTGCCAGTGTGAAACATTGGTTGAAATAACAACAAACCCGTGTTTATCAGTTTTATTGCACTCAGAGCTTACGGGAAACCAGAAGCGAGGCAAATCTAATAGTTGGGGCTATGATGCAAGAGACAGCTTTAGAGGTGGAAGCAGGAGAAATGGCAGCCTTTTACACACTGAAGCACTTTGCTGTAGATAAGGAATTGTCTTTGTTAAGAGGAGCAAGGCTGTGGCTGTTTTAAAGAGAGAAACGTCTGCTTCAACGTGTTCAGGGGAAAAGTCAAAACACTCTTCTGGGACTTTTTGCAAGGGTTTATCGAGCAGATCTTAGACAGTCTATTTAACAACTTGATTTCTTATCAAAATAATGTAATTTATTAAGCATCACCAAACTTAACCAATTTTTTCCCAGCAGACTATAAATGAATATCGGACGTAGCTGCTTTAGTGTCGCCTTTTAGGTGTGCACACCCCTCTTAAAGCTTTGCATTTTGCATTTCCTCCGTCATGCTCTTTTGAACACGCATTATGAGTTGGTTTATAATCTCACTTCCATTAAGAGGGCACTGGTTTGTTAAACATAGAGTAATCCCAATTTTAATGTCCAAGTCAAGCTAAATTTAACAAAAAAGAAATCAAGCAATGGCGACTAAATCAGCTTCGGCTCGGCGGGATCCTGACCCTAAGATCTTGGTCGTGTGGCCACAGTTTATGTTGGAAAGGTCTTCTCATTCCACCGGGTCAGAGAGATGTGAGGTGAGGGAGAGATGAGATCCCCGTCTCACTCATGTGCATTCTGCTGTAACAAACCATTTAAGGAGAAGCAGATGTATAAAGCTGATGGTAAATTGCACAAGGCACTCACTTAAAGCAAAGCCATTACTCCATTTTATCATTATCAACTCTTAAAATAGTCATATGTTGGTCAATAAATGTTCCTCTTACTTTCCGTGGATCAAACTACGGCAGGGCTAAGGATTACTTCCAGTAATTAATGTGGATCAACAAATTTAGTTTCAGATTGTTTTTGAAAATATAGAGAACAATGACGGAAAGAAATGGTTGCCATCTTCTCCTTTTAATGCAGGGTCACTCATCCTGCCGAGAGACGCAATCCAGCATGTTTTCCATGCATTCCTGCCCCAACACACCTGACTCAAGTTACTCAGTCTTTAACTGGAAAGGCTCTTCCATTTTATTCAGGAATACATGGAGAATCTGCTGGATTGCGGTTCTTGTAGGACTGGAATCCTTTAATGTGACAAGTTATTAAGGTGGCCTTTTGTTGAAGTTCAAATCCAAGTCAATGCGAGTTAGTGAGATTAAAGTTTGTGTTCATTGGATTCTCAAGTTTAATCCATGTAAATAAAAGTTTGATAGTTTAATGTAATGCTGCTCAGTTGCAGGAAACAAACATTATAATCACGATTTTTCAGTTGTGAAATGCTGATTTGTTAACACAATTACTCACTGCACTGAGACAGTTTATACTTAAGTATAGTACGGCATGGATTATGCACATTCATGAATATTTTGAACTTTTTTTTTGGTGTCTACATGAATAAAAATGAATGTGACTGTAAGCCAGGGCAGGATTAGCGTGCCATAGCATGCCATAGCCTGGCGCGATTTCTTTTTCAGTCTGGATGCAGAGCAAAGGTAAACATAGCTAGGTAACGGTAGCTAGGAGGGACTGCGGGATGAGGGGTGCGTATACTGTAGGCACAACACCTTATCTGACTGCTTTGGGACGGGGTGGGCCCTGCGGCAGAATGGCTGCTCATTATGAAGACTAATAAGGATGCATGCTTTTACACCAATCTCCACAAGTCTCAAATAACACCTGAAAAAGTTGCTAGCTTTATTGATTTTTTAAGAGGGTCGCTAGAGGACTCTGAATACTAAATATAGCGGCAAAATGTCACAGCTGTGTCTGCAGCAAAGGGGGACAGTTTTACTCCCTGTGCTTGGCTGGCTGTGCCTTCTGTGTGCATATTTTTTCTCATCTGACAAAAAAGCACAGTGTAACATGGCCATGATTATTAAACAAATTTCCTTTTTCTTTTGGGCAGGTTATCTCCATTGTTCAAAGAGTGTTTTACATATTTAAAAACATCTGCGATCTAAGCTTTATTTTTCCTGCTAATCTTTGCCAAGGTTCCTCTGCTGCTCTTTAATTCTCTGAGTTCAACCTTAAGAACTTCCTCTATGCAAATCCAGCGGGTGTCCTCACAGGGTAGAGTACGAAGGTTAAACTGAGGCGCTGCTAATTAAAATGTACATTGTAATTTCTGTTATGACTGAGAGAAATCTTAACTCACTCCAGTTACTCATAACACGCGTGCTAATGATACTTGAGGTGACGTGTTATCCCGTTCCCATCTGTGCGGAGTAAGAGTGAAAAGGTCACGCCAAAAGGGAAATGAGTGCAATTACGAAGCATGGTGGATGAGGTGTCGCATATGTTGCCAGTGGAGGTGCAGGGGTGGTTAGGAGACGAGTCTAATGTTTTGGGAGTTTGTGCAGAGCAGTGAGTTCTATAGAGGATTCCTAAAATATTCAGTATGTTAATGCTTTTTAAAGTGGCGGGGTCAAAGGAAAGCAGAATATTTTTAATGTTCTTATCAGCTGTCTTTGCACAGAGGGTCTCAGAGAAGCAGCTGTTTGGAACACTGGGATGTGGGTTTTTCTTTGTGTGTAGGAGGGTATGAATATTTCTTTAAACTCAATCCAAACCCAACCTTCAATTTTTCTCATTTCTTTCCCTCCCAGGGTGCGTTATTTCTTGAAGGCATCACAGTGAAAGGCGTCACGCAGGTCACCACCCAACCCAAGTTAGGAGAGATCCAAAGAATGTGTCAGGAGATGGCCGAGTGGGATAGGTAAGAAGCTCCTTAATTGCCCCACCTCTTACACCTATGGGAAACTGTGTGTATTTGTGCATTTGTGTAGGTGTGCTGTGCTGCTAGTGACTCATCTGTCTCAACTCTACTTTTTTTTTTTTTTTAAGATCTTCACAGTCTCAGGCAGGTGGCAGAGTCAGAAATAGATTTTTTCTTTTTTGAAGAAATATGCAGCTGCAGCTTTTTTTTTTCTCTCCTCCTAATGAAATTGGAGAGATTCAGCCCAACCGCAGAGTTTCATCACAGCAGAGAGAGCAGTCCGCGCCGCAATTTCGTCTGCCTGCTGTCAAAATAGTTTTTTTTTTCCCGCATATGTGCTCTATATGCAGTTATACAATCTAAATATAGTGATGTGGAAATGTTTCGCCTGAAAAGACATTTTTTTTCTGGAATTAGTTTGTGTTTACAAGTAAAATTATTACCTTCAGTCTACCTGGTGCGCTCCAAAAATTGCCTGAATGATTTCTTGCGAGTTCACCCATCTAATTCTGTAGATGTGCAAATTTTTTTTTTTGAAAGAAAAAAAAACTTAAGGATTTGTATGAATTGGCCAGAAGCTCGCCTAAAGAAGCGATGAATCAGGGTTTTATCTAAAGGGTTATTAGGATTTTCAAGTATTTATTTTAATGTTACGCATACACATGCAACATGTTGAGAAATTATTAAGATATTGGACATACTGATATTATCAGCTGAATCTCAAATGAAGATTCTGCTTCAACTTTCTATTGGAACAGAAATGAAATCACAGATATCTTTTGCAGTTTTTGCTCAATAATTGCGTGCTTTGTGACACTTAAAAGAAGATATTCAGTTAAAATGTTGAGCTTAAGCATGCCTGTTGGATATGTTGTATAGTAAGGACTTGTCACACATGTAAGACGTGTTTTTATTCTGGTTGCAGGTCTGGTTTTCCCGGTGCGCAACCGGTGTCAATGGACAGGCAAAACCTACGTTTCCTCGAGCTGAATCCATACAAGGTCAGCTGGAAAGCTGATGGCACACGGTAGGTTAATTATTAATGTCTTATTAAACGACTCCTTGTCCAGGTCCCTGGCTTTTTATCTTTGGAGAGGTTTGCTTTATTTTCCATTTGATTTAAGCACTTTTTTTTATCTGCATCAAAATATTTACCCCTCCTTCCATGACTCCACTTTTGTCATTGCAATTTATTTACACACCTATGAATTAGTTGTCAAGTCAAAGCACTGTAAAAAATTCTGTCAAGAGCTTGCAGTTTGATAGAAAGAACCCAAATAGCTCTGCTCTGATTAGCGCATAGCAGCAGTGAGAAGAGAAAGCTCATGCAGAACCACACATGAGAAGGACAATGTTGAACATGCAGAATGGAACTCCGGTAAATCCAGGTCAGAAACATGCAGCTATGGTACCAGAGACACCCACAGAAAGGTTCATGGGATGGAATAAAGTGAGCCTGGAATGGTGCTTGATTATTTAAGCAACCTATAAGTTGTATTAAACATTAAAGTTTACACCTAGTCATTACAGTTTCACCAGGTGGTTTTACAGAACGGCACAAGTAAGCCCTTAGAGCCAAGTGCTCTATTAGGGTCGACGAGGTCCTTTAAAATGTGATCGAGCTTATTCATTGAAGGATTTTTACATGTAAGGGAGTACTAATGCTACTTCTGTCTCTCACCCATGTGGAATAATAAATACAACAGTGCACTTTGTCTTTCCTGTCACGTTTAGCTTTGAATATGTTGTCTTTTGTTTTATGTTTCTCTCTCTGGAGCGTATTCTGCTGGGGGAGACGGGTTTTAGTATTCTAGCAGTCTGCTGCGAGGCACCATGTCTCTGGCTGGTGCAAATGTGCAGTGCGTTGATGAATATTTAATGACTGCAGTCAATTTCTAGATTTTACATATCGGTGCTTTAATTTCCTGTAAGAGCCAGAATGGGAGAGAGCAGATTTGGCTTCTGACCAGGATTGTGCTAATGTGTGGAATTAGCCATTATCTGCAAATGCTTAAAAATGCTGCGAACAGTTTTACAAATTTATTTGAATTGCAATGCTGAGCTCCCAGTTCTCCCTCCAGCTACCAGGTTTGAGGAGCAGTGATGCTGTATATCATTTCTCCACATTGAGACAGGGCATGTGAGGAATGACTCATCACTCACGCTCAGGAAATACATTATACTGAGAGCATGATATACTACACTCTCCTTATACTCAAAGATAGAAATTATATAATGCAAATGGAAAAAGGGGAAAATCAACTTAGAGCGGAGTCTCACCTCATTAGTCAGGGGGGCATGCAGCTTGAAATTGTGGTATAATCAAAAGGGCATCAACAAGCTAAGTGAAATAGTGAGATGTTGCTTTATCAAAGAAATAGCTTCTTTTTTTTAAAATAACTTTTCCATGTGTTTTATGAACTTTAAGTGGAAAAGTATTTCTTTCAGTTCCTGATTCATCCCTTTTTAAATGCCATTATTATTTTTCAATCAAGCATTTGGAAAACAAGAACAACTATTAGAGCTGGCAATCTCAGAATTGTCCATCCATCCATTTTCTGAACCGCTGTGTTATTCTTAATCTTAGAAGACTTGTTCCTTAACAGGATTTTTTGTTTTGTCATACTTGGTCATTTAAAAGCCAAATTATTTGCTTGTTTCTAATAGTTTAGTTTAGCTTAAAGATTATAGGCTGTCTGGGAGTTTCTTTTGGTTTTCCAAGCCCTCTTCTGTCATTCTGTAACTTTTTCTAATTGTTTTTTCTATATATATATTTGTGAATTGCTATAAAATGGCACCTGTCTGCATGCCTGGACATCCAGATTTGATTTTATTACTCTCACTCACATACACGCAAGATATACAGTACTTATTTGTAAAGTTGCAAAACGTTTTTCTACACAACCCTTAAAAAATGATGGATTAGTATTCTTAAAGGCTGTTCTGGTAGACATGCAGGGTTCACATTCCAGGGGAGCTAAGGTGAGCTCGGCTCCCCTACAGACATTTAGCTGATATACTATAAAAGAGCCCCAAAAAATGATCTACTTTCAGGTCACGTTTGATTTTTCCAGAACGTTTGAGCTGTTTTGTTTAACGAACAGTATTATTTGTCAGTGTTTTGTGTTTAATTTTTAATTTAATTAATTAGTTCGTCCAAACAATGCAGGTAATCAATTCTCTTTCCTTCAGCACCGTGGACAGCAGCATTGTTGGTTTCATGCTGGTAACATCCATAACCACCACCTGATCTTCTTTTTGTGGATATTAATGATCTGTTTTCTTTTTTTTTTTTTTTTTTTGATGAAAGGAGCAGAATGTAGTAACAAGAGAAGGTTTTTTCTGCAGTAACCATATTTTTGGCATTCATATGCATGCACATGGGTGTGTCTTGCCCGGAAATTAAAAAATCCTTTTTGTAATTCTGACCCTGCATACATGCAACACACATATTAATGTATCCAAGCAAAGGTATGTGAGGCTGTCAGTCTTACTGATTCGCTCACTTTCAGTAAGATCAGCTGCAAAATGTATACTTTGTTCTATCGACTGATCTTTTCTATATGCTTGGAGGCTGGATGAACCATCTAAATAGTGAATTTATTGACAATGATGCATTGCTTTTTCATTATCGCTGGGGAATGGGCTTTATTTATTTATATTATGTACAATATAATATCAAGTATGTATTACTCTGCTTCTAAGATTGGACGTTATTGTGGAAACAGCATAGGAGAAGGCAATGCAAGTTTTAATTGTAATACACAATTCAAACAGCAGGGTGCAGAAAGCCTGGAGAAGTATTAAAAACAAACTTTAGGATAAATTAAATAAATTAACAAATAGGAAGAAACCTTTAGAGAAGATGGGATATATCAGCTGTTTCTATAAAAGCCGGCAAAAAGAAAAGTTTTTAACCTCCAAATCTGCTGAGAGTTTCAGCAGACCAGCAGTCATCTGGGAGTATAAAAACTGAACATCGCTTATCCCTGTTTAGTCTTGGGAACTGAAAGTAGACTGACCTACATGGCCTGAGCTTTACCATAAATATTCATATAGAATCCCAGAAGATGATTTGCAGAAGGGATAATTGCTGTTATGGATATTCATAAATCTGTAAAGTTTGCTTTAACGTTCTTTGTTTTACTAAACCAAGGCCAGTAGTTCACATCTACCAGTACGCTGGGTAGCTTTTGCTTCAAGCTCTCTTCTTCAGCTGTATTTATCATCCCAGCTTTACGTTGTGTCTAGTTTTATTCACACAGCAATGACATGAAAAGTGATTAAGTGTGAAATTTAACAGACAGACACTTGAGGGGATATCAAGAGAAGAATTGTGTTTTAGTGGATAGAAGCAAACCACATAAAAGTATGGATTCTACTTTTAATAGTTTTGTTGGTTAGACAAAATTGTTGCAACATGTGGAGGACTTGGAATGTATTGTATGATTGAGGTTCGAGTTGGTGTGCATGCTTGCTTAAATTTACTGTCTGCAGAGGAGCAATGTAATTAAGATTTCTTCATTCTCATCATGCACTGCATGCACTGTGCAGATAATTTCTTATTAAATGTCTTACTTTCTACCCAATGGCATTTGAAGACCTGAAATGGGTTTTTAATAGGAAATTGGTCTCATCAAGGTGGTCGGGAGAGATTTTTTTCCTCTTTGAATATTGCCAGAGGCCTTCACTCAAATTCACCTCCAGATTTCTTTTTTCTTATTCCAGTGATGATAAGAAAAGTTCCCACTCTAGCGAAATTTCAAATGACTAATTCTATCTGGGACTTTATATATATATATATATTTATAAAAAATCTATTGAACACAAAAAGTTGGTAAACAAATTTAAAAACAATCAAGTTTTTTTCAGCCAAGAAAAAGGGTGTTACTTTTAACCATAATGGAGGATTCAAGCGGTTTTGTTCTGTGGGTGCAGGACAACAAACCGTTTAACCGCCTCAAACATTAACACAATAATTGACAAGACGATGACAAAGTGTAGAAGCAAAACTACTTGCCTACACATATTGTGCGGCCATCCCTGAAGCACAGACCTGTTTTAAAGTAGATTTATAGAATGAAAGACCACTTCTTGCTCTCTGCCAAAAGCATTGTTTCTAATGGACTTTGGAAAAGACCAGCAAAACCAGTGGCTTTGCCAATAGGTTAGAGGCAGTGTCATTTTCTCAGTGCTACTTTAGTTTGTGCCTCAGGGAGGATGAGGAGCCAGTTATGTGCAGGGGCATTTTAAAAAACTATTTTGTTTAACCTGGACCTAATTAGGAAAACTAAACTTGAGCTTTTTTTAAAATGATATTTGTTTTACAGCAATGCAGTTCATTGGGTTTGACAGAATTAGGACCAACTTTTTTGTAATAAATTTACTTGTTTTAAGTCAGTTTCAGGATGTCTCTTCACTTTTTGCCAAACTGATGTCACACTTGTTGGTTCCCATAACCCCTAGATTTACATAAAACCCAAATATCACAATAAAAAATTGGGTACTGAAAAGGTACTGCTAAAAGATTTTTATGCTCTCATAAGACGGTTTTTCAGATTTTGCAATATAGAATTATTTTGCGAAAGCAGTTTTTGGGGCAGATGACCAATTTGTTTGAGGTAAAGACGGAGCAGATTGTACAGAGCTGGAGATGGGAATATTTTTTACAAATAATTGAAGAGAAAAATAAAACCTCCATCCTTGATAACAAACAATCACCAATATGATGAATAATTTATGTGCTCTCTGTCACAGTCAGTCCTGCTCTTGCATATTTTGTTAAAAGTTAAATTTCAAGTACTGCTATTGATCTAATTCTTTATATAATGAACCAATCGGAGAGCAGATCATTAGCCAAACTCCGACCATCCACCCCTGCTGCCTGCATATCCAGCATATTCATCATTTTCCTTTTCTCTTTTTGGCTTTTAACTCCACTTACTTACTGGCCTCTCTGGATTAAGGAGAAAAAAAAGTGGACCCTCCCTTTGACGTGTCGCTAATGATGTGCAAAGCTGTTGGATCTGATCTAAGCCCTCCCCTGGAGCTGGGCTGCTGTCAGTCATGCCGCAGGTCTGGACTTGCAAAGCCGTTGCATCGGCCGTTTGTGCCTCATTAGGCCTAAAGAGCTTGGGGGACATGGCATTGACAGGGGAAGTAGGGATAAAATCTGTGGCTCACAGCACCCATAAGAAGGCAAGAGAGAGAAAAGGAGGTCTTGGAGAGGGACCTACACTTATGTGCATAAAGGAGCACATTATATTTTATAATACCCGATTTGTAAGAAGGACCAGAAACGGTGTCTCCTGCCACTTGACTTCAGAGGAGACCGGAGGAGATGAATCAGGTGAATCTGTGATGCAGCGGAGGACCTCTGTGTGTAGCAAAGGACTAATGGTCTCTCGTGCTTTCCTCTGAACACACTTGACAGCACTAGCCATGGCTAACTGGCCAATTAGTCAGCAGGGAAGCTCTGCTGCTCACTGCAGAGTTGTTGTGTCTTCACTGGTTGTCAGATCCGCTCGGTTGTGACTCTCAGCCCATCAGTTTGATCCTTTTAACCGTCCTTCCTTTTCTCAGATAAAAGCTTTTTACACATGAAGATCTTTCCATCTGCGGGAACCATTATAAGCCTAAACTGAGCTCTTTTTTATCTTTTCTCTTTACTTTTCCATTGTGTCCCAACTCCCACCTCATAAATGTTAATACACCTACATCTGACCTATTCTCTATATTCTTTTCCCCCTTTCCTCCCACGTTTTTTTGTCCCTGTAGTTTCTTCAAGACTTTTGGAAGACCCCCTTCTGTTTTTTTTTATTGTTTTGTTTTTTTTTTAAATCTCAGAGCTTTAGTTTTTTTTCTGTGAGGATCAGATGGGGATGCAGTCAGGCTCATTAGTCTGAGCTCTTCACTGTACTCTTAACTTAGTGGTTTGTTATGATGGCCACTTTCCTTTGCCAGTGTGCTAGAAAACCACTTGACTATAATGGAGAAAAATTAGCTTATATGGCTCTCTTTCCATTTCCTGAAAAATATAACCTCATTGAAATTATTAAGTGTAAGGGAGGGCTGTCTACCTACCCAGTTGTGTGGCTCTGTTGGAATGAAAAAACATTATTACATTCAGTATTCTACCACTCATGCTCTTTTGTTCAACTGATCACAAGTTACTTGATTAAAGTATAAAGGGTGGTATTTGTAACTTGAAATGAACCTCAACCACTGAGACCATAGAGATGAAGAGTGGTTGTTTTCTGAATATACACACATTTTTGTCTTTGACTTCACCTTTCAGTTTGAAAGTACAGTATTTGTCTGCATAAAAACTTCAAAGGACACTTATGTCAGGGAGAAAGTAGTCTGTTATTATTTGATGTATTATTATTTATTAATGCAGCTTTCTGCCATCAATGGTGTAGTTCTCTGTAATATTAGAAGCTATTTGAAGCACAGTTATATAATGAACTTTGACTTAATCTTTTGATATGAGTGTATTTACATCCATATTAAACAGTTTAGGATTTGTAGCTCTTTAAAACGTAAATCAAATAAATGTTACCATGACAAAAATGTTCATTTCTGAGTCGTATGTTGATGTCTAGACAGCCAGAGGCATCACCAAACGATTGTCTTTGGCATATAAGATGCAGCTTGATAATCTTAGATTATTCAAAACCCCAGGGCTGCCTATATGTATCATGTCTTTGGTCATTGTCTGTCTCTGTTGCGAAGAGCTGTCCAGTCAACTTTATTTGATTTGACTGAATATGATCAGATGGTACGTAATTAATATGGCTGCTGCCAGTGGGCGACATGCGTGTTCCTGCTATCACGCTGCCAGATGATGCTCTGATCTGTGCATGTGCAGATGATCAGGGATTATCCCTCATTTGATCAGGAAATAGTTATTGATTTCATGTTGTAGTGACAAGTGAAACACAAAGAATTGAGAAATTCCTAAATATTTATGGGAATTACCTTTTTCTCAATGGATTTATGATCATGGTCTTCATAACTGGAACGTTTTAAAGCACATTTCAACAGTCATTGCAGACTTTTCTTGGGTAATGTGTTGAACTCTTGTCACACTCAATCTTGGCATCTTTTCAAGTTCCTCTCATCAACCAGCTGGTATTCATGGCATATTTATTGCATCTAATCCCTTCGTTACAACAGTGGAGAGTCACAGCAGGTATGTGAAATGTGCTGCTGTGTCTGTGAGGAAGTAGTTATTCTGGACTTGGTCTCTAATTCCTCACTGTGTTTTGTAAAAAGGTGTACATTTAACCATTTTATATTTGTTGTTGGAATGGGTTAGGGTTTAGTTTACATTTCTTCACGGTATGCAAACTTAATTCATTTGCATTTTTAGGTGTGTTAAAGCTTTATCTCCTGTGGCATAGAGGGACTGTGGAAGATCATTACGACTTAAGTTCTTCCTACTTTATTGAGTTCCTTTTGTGTTAAATAGCCACAGGTAGCATGGAAAATGTAATTAAATTTGCACTATGAGCATTTTTCTATTGACAAGTCAGAAACACAGTGATCCATCTCACCAGGATAGTGCCTTTTGTAAGGACTTTGACTTTCAGCATTTTGTGGTTATACAAAAAATTCAGATTCTTCACATTTCATCCTGAGAGGGATTATGTATACATGCGATCACACTTTATGAATAATAGTCCTAAACTTTCAAATTGTAAAATTATTAGCCACAGCAAACCAAATCTTTTTAAAGTAGCTGGTTAAAGATTTCTGAGTGCTGAATGTGAACTATTGCTCATACAGCTCATCTCCCATCGGTCTGAAGTCAGGGATGAATTATTCAAAGGGAGCCTACCGAAGAGTGTCACTCCTGTGACATGAGATCACGAGAGACCATGAGTCCAGTTCACTTTATTTATGTTGCACATTATAAAAACACATGGTTAGCAGTACATATGGAACATTTTTGCACATTTAGACACACACAGACTTTCCACACATAGCCAGAAACTCTGTACTCTGTAATCAAAAGACTTGGAAAAGCAAAGGCACACTAAAAGCTGGAAGCCTAAAAAACACTAAAAGAAAAAACATAAACAAAAATTCACCAACAGAAATTAAAAGACCGAATTATGACTTGATTTAAAACGTATTTTCATGGGATTTGGGTAGTTTTTTTATTCATTTGTTCCTTATTTCATTTCCACTTTAGAAATAATCGTAAATGAACATTTTATCACTCTTAACAGTATCTTAATCATCACGACAATTGTATCTGCTGTCTTCTGCAGACATAGTGCTCTGTCTCACAGATAAATAAGTCGAAGGACTGTGGAAATGATCCATGTTGCGTTCAATTGCAGTTGACAAACAATAGTGCCTCTAGGTTTTTAGGTATGGCACATCTTTTGAGCCCATTTTGGGGAGCCGACAGAAGGGTGGATCAGTGATTCAGACTCTTCAGTTCTCTCTTGCAATGTTTGCCAATTTCGTTGATCCATGAGTCAACACTTTAATTACTCTTGTGCATCTTGGGATGATCTTTTATCTACAAGACTTTCAGATCATTGGTGCTAATTTGATTGGTAATAAGCTATAATCCAATGTCGAATGGGAAAATCTGAATTTGGCATGATTTCTGTGAGAGAAGCTCAGCTGTGGACATAATCCACCAAAAACCATTTATCCTCCTTATTTATTAGGTCTCTGATGGTTGTCCAGCCTTACATTTAGGATTTTTTATCATTGGGTGTCAAGAAAAGTTATTATGAATGCTATTTTAAAAACCTAATTTGTGAGTTTCATGAAACAATAATGGATTATTTCAATTCAAAAAAATTTTTCAAACCCAGCTCCACTGGGTAGCTTGCAGATCACCTCATCTTCATTTCACGGCATACACCTCTGAGAAGATTAAACCTGAAAGCAGGAAACCTGAAGTGTGTGCCGAGGTTTTAGAAAATGTCTGGAAAGATTTTTTAAACGGAGATGGAGGAATGAGACAGATAAAAGTCAGAGGGTAAGGTTTGAGGGGTCCTGATGCTTTATGCACCGGCAGCTTGGCACACCCGTGAGTATTAAGTAAAGCAAGAGTGGAGTTAAATTAACACCTGGCGAATCCTCATACTGCAGGCAATGCTGGTGAGCACGGGCAGATATTTTAACAGTCTAGCAGTTAGTGATCACATGTTGCTAAATCTCTGAGATGAGCGTATTCAAGAATGAAAAAGCAATTTTCCAGCAGTATCCTCTCTTTCTCCATTGGTTTTCCTTATTTTCACTCTTATTGAATAAATAAAGGGTATACAATGAAAATGTCAGATGATGGATAGAAAACCTGTAAAACCCTTGTAGTGTAATTTAGTTCAGTTTCATAACTCAAAAAAGGGTATGACACAGTATTACAGTAGGTTTCTGTGTGTGTTTTCTTTTATATTAACAGTTATTGTATTGTAGAAGTATACAGAAAGTCCAATTTCCCTGATCTGCTTTCTTCTTGTAGAAATAATGTTTGTGGAAATGATTGTTGTTATTGGTCTCTCAGTTTGCATCATACCTGTAAAGGCCTGCTGTGGATTAGCTAAACTTGGAGCACTGCTGAAACAGGCAATTTGGAGATAGAGTAATCTCATAAAAGCTAAAAAGAGCCTTTGCTTCTTTTTCCAGAAGAAGGCTAATTTGTTTACATTTCTGAAACTTTTTCTTCTCATGCAAGTTGACGCTTGTGTAAGTATTTACAAACCTGAGAGAAGTTGACTTTCAGAGTCCTAACACCTGTTGGTTTTATGGGAAAGTAGTGGGTAAAAGTAAGGGTGATGAGTATTTTGTTTCCATTTGCGATGAGTGTGACTGCATAAAAACAAAACTGGTTGCTTTGGTGGCACATTGTAATTAGAGTATATCTGTTTGAATATTCCTCTTTCTCAGCCATAATGAAAGCTTTTATGCCCTCACATTTTGTTCTCTTTCAATTGAACACAACTAATTTGCACATGAGAGCTGTACAGACACTTTGTTGCTTTGTTGTGCAAAACATAGCCTAAATCTCAATTGTTGTTTCTCTTTGCTCACAGCAATCCAGCTTTGATTGTGTGTGATTACTATATTAAAATCCTCCAAATAAATAAAAGAAAGTTAGAGGCTCTGTTGTGTGCCTGGAGGAATAGCATTAGAGTAGAGCGATACTAAGTGTGTTAAAGCGTTACATGGGTTGTAATAGTTAATGACCCAAAAGAAAGCAGCTCCAGAGGAGAGTTTGTGTTTGTGAAGTCATATTCATTTTGCTGACAAATCCTTCTTTTAACCATGACCAGACATTCCAGGCTTTTATATCCTTTCAGGCTTTGCGTTATTAACCTTACCGGTGCATCTAAATTGCTGGCCAGATGTTTATATCAGTGCTCCACAAATTCTTGGGTAGGTCAAAAAACCCTGTTTCTACCTACAGATCTGTTTCGGTATGGTATTAGTTGCTATGCATTTTTCATTACCTCATATAACTCAAAAATTTCTGAATGGATTTTGATTGAATGTTCAGGAAACCTCAAAAATTTAATGAACCAGTGCTTCCATTTTGGGGTGAGACAGTTCACTGCCTGGATCCAGGAATTTTTTAAAGGCTTCTTTGCAGTGGGGAGATGAGGTTAACTGTGCCTTTGGAGATTCTAACACTAAAATAATGCCCACAATCAATGGCTTAGTGGAGGTCTGTGCCTCTGAGTGCTCCTAGTGTTTTTTTGTTGTTTCCACAGGGAAAAATCTGAGAATGCGTGTCAGAATATCTAGCCTGAATGGTCATCCATTGGGTTGAGCTTTACACGCTACAATCTACTGATTGGGCTAAAGCGTCATCACTTCCTGTGCGACTCAGCATAAAGAATTAAGTGACAAGAGCGCCACGCATGAATATACAAATGGTTATTTTTGTTGTTTTAAATCAGGCAAAGAAAAAAAAAACATAAAATACTGGATGTTCTCTATTATCATCCAATGTCTCTGTGCTGCATCTTTCTTCTTTGTAAATCAAGAGAGGCATTACATAGCTGACACATCTATGGCCATCTGGCCGATATGCTGCCTATCGGGTTAGCAAGAGGTCAGAATTTACCAAATCAAACTGTCCTGGACCTGCTAGTGGAAATGGGGGGATTCCTGCTGCCTATCCCCATGAATAGTTCTGCCAGCCAAGTTTATTGTATAGCAGAAGAAGAAGGAGACATGTCCATATGTTGTCAAAACAATAACAGATTTCTTTACAGACCTGCAAAGATTTAGAGAGGAAGCCTTTACCTACACAGTGGCTCCATTTTGAATGTTCTTCTGAAAACTTGGAAAACCAGTGCTATGCATCAGCTTAGAATAGATAGGGAGGGGCAACTATAGGAAGGGGCAACATGAGCAAAGACAGATTGTGTTTTTGTCTTTCATCAAGCTCATTTATGTAAAAAATGTGATATTTTGTTCTTGTAATAAAGCAGCCTCCTCCTCCACAGGTACATGATGCTGATCAATGGGAAAAATGAAGTGTACATGATTGACAGAGACAACACTATCTTCCACATAGCAAACCTAGAGTTTCCTTTCCGTAAGGATCCACGCGTCCATCTATCAAATACTCTACTGGATGGGGTGAGTCATTTCTTCCTTGCATAAACTTTTTTTTCTAAATAGTTTATTTTTTTTGCATTGAAGCACAGTAAGCGGTCCTGATCTTGTCGTGTGTAGTGCTGCATATCACCTCCATCTCCAACTTTCTAACCCCTCTTGACTCACCCTTGCAGATAATTGACATTGGTTGCAAAACTTTACTTGAAATGAGCGCATGTTTCAATGTGAAGGCCGAACCTGCCACAGGTGGCTGACAGGAACATGATCATGCATGTTGTGGAGAAATGGCTAATTAATTGTTACACAGTTTCCCGTGTGCTTTGCTGCAACGCTTCACTGTGCGCGGAGATAGATTGCTTACCCTTTTCCGCTGTAATAGCAGGCTCAGGCTTTTGGCGGCTTGTTTGTGCTGTATGGGTCACTCAGGGCCCCGTTTAACTCCCCCTGCAGCAGGTGCACAGCCATGAGTCATTTAACACTCCCTCCGTGGGAAAACACGTGAAAGGAAATTGCTATACACTTGTGAAGACAGAGGTCTGATTATAGATGTCTGGCTGTGTTGTTGTGTAGTATCCCTCTACTGAAGATAAGAGATAAGTTGTTTGCCGTTCTTTTTGTTTTGCTCTTAGAAGCAATTTCATGCTAAACGGGTGCGTGCTTCCTTTTAGCGTAATACTTGCTGACTGATGAGAAGCTGAATTTAGCTTCCGAACACAAGCAGGGCATCTAATTGCAGTCTGTTTACCATTCATTTGGAGGTGCATTGCTGCTGTGTTTAGACTTAGTATTTGATAGGGGTGCCAAAAAAAGAAACTTTAATATTAAAGGCGAGATTCTTGCTCATCAAGATTTTAAATTGTTTCAAAATTTGAAAGATCGATTTTAAATAATACTTAAATTATTTGCTTGACTTGTTTCAAAGCAAATTCTGTGACAAAGAAATATTACACTTTAAAAGGTTAGCTTAATTCAGACCATTTTTTGATAAAAAAATAAGTAGGGATTTGTATCGTTAAGGAATTATCGATACTACTACTTTTTATCGGTAATCCTTATCGGTTCGGTACTCTATCAGTACTCTTATCGATTTTTTTTTTTTTTTAAAGAATGAAAGGGGAGAAAAAAGCGAGGGGTTGCATTGTTGTTATTTCTTTTATAAATATTATTTTTATCCATGTTATTCTTGTATAATTATGTATTTATTGCTTATTTCTTAACAAAACCTGTTTATATAGGTTTATCTGTTCATGTTTTATTTTGTTGTTTTGTAAACTAATTTATAGATATGTCTCGATACTCCTTTTACTCGTATACACTTGGTTTCATTCATTTTTATTTTTTTATTTATTTTTCATTCTCATTTTTAGGTGTATTTGACTTCTTTTCTTTTACTTTTCAACTTTTTTTTCAAACCTCAGTGTCTTTGATTAGATGTGTTTTTATTGTCAGATTTTATATTTGGGTATGGAAAGGTTTTTTTAAATTCATACTATGATGTTGAAACTGTTTTAATTTCATATATAATGATTGCTGTTATTTAAAGTCCTTTATTGTTTATAAAACTGAAGTTTGATATGATGTTTCATGTTTTCCCAAAGCCATTATATTTTGTCTTCAAATGATGTTCAGCAGTAGTTTTTCACAAGTTTAATATCAATTTTAGACTTTTTTTTTTTTTTTGTATAAAATGCAGAATGTAGATAGAATTCCCGGCGGTCTTTGAGCACATTTCTGTACTCATCTGCTGCCGTCTGTTTCTACAATGGTTCAGTGCGCCAGATGCACAATGGCATCCTCTTGGAATTACATCATCTCTTCTTTCCAACCCTTCTGTCAGTCCCACGCATGCCTCCCATTCACTCGCTCGGTGCACTCTGCCAGTCTAGTTTTGGCAATTAACTTTAAATATTTGGTCTTTTTATCCTGTGAGACGTGAAGAAAAATTACATCAGCCAGCAGAGAGATAAATTTAAATTATTTTTGTTCACAACTGCATTACAAGGCAATTTCAGTGGTCATTAAGATGCAAGTGCTCATGTAGCAATCTGTCATGCTTGAAAGGTGGCACACGACTGTTCAAATTATGGCTTAAAGAGAGGCGCTCCAAAACTTTCCCATTAAACTGACATCTGTTTAAGAATTGCTTCCTTTTTGGTGAATATACAGAAGCACGTTTCAATGTTTGAAGTCTCAATCAAAGACATAGACAAGAATGTACTTTCTTTGGAATAGAGACCTTCTTATTTCTGTGCTGTGCAGATAGCTGAAGTTTATCTTAGCTGAACACAAAAATAGTTCATATTTCTAACCTGTATGCAAAATGAAGCTTCTTATTTGCAATATACACCTGAACTAACCTGATAATTCATTTTAGGAACTCAGGACTCAGGAATTTGGAAAAGGTTAGTTAGATGTTCCTTTTTAGGCTACGTTCACACTGCAGGTCTTAAAACTGAATTCTAACTTTTTAGCTGTGATCAGATATTTTGCACAGTTATTCACTTTATAGTTGTAATATGGCGGCTGTCAGACTCCAGAGTGACTACTGAATAGTTCAGTGTCTGGCTGGGTCATATGGATGTCTGTATATGAGCCAAGTGATCAACTAGTTGAGATTAGTGCCATTAGAAACCTTTTCTATTTACCTTTTTAATGATCATTTCCAGCTTTAATAGGCGACAGTCTCTCCAACACTTAGTTTTGTGGACTCCTGTGCTGGTAGGGCCCCAGTACTACTCATCCTGCTTTTCTTGTTCCTTTGACTCAAACACAGAAAGAAACTCTTAAATTACTCAGGAAAGCAGATTGCATGTCCAATGAGCATATTCCACTATTACTCAGTTTTTTTCATATCTAAAAATCACGGGGCCCTAACAACTTGGGGAGGGGATAGTTTACCCTCCATGAAGTTATTTTGTAGTCAAAGATTGGAGAAATGGGTGTCTCAAGGCCCTGTAATTGGATCTCTATACTAAGATAAATAATATTATCCAGTCCTGTGTCTATTGTAAAATAATATCAACATAATTCAAAATCTCTAGACATCCCCCAGCCCTAGGCTTTGGCCCTTCGGCCTGCTGTGTTTACAGAAGTAAAAAGTGATGCTACACATGCTAGCCAGATCTATTTTGGGCCCACACATGAAAGTTGCCTGGGTTGGACTTGAAAAAAGAATGGATTTGATCTGTTTACATTTTCGTAATTAGATGAGGTTCACAAATGGGATAAGAAAGTTACTTTTGGGCCACTTTTGCCTACAGTGTGAACTTTGTTGAAATTGAAAACCAAAATAAATATCAGCAGCTAATCTGGTGCCCAAAGTGAAAAGTTTTCATCCTCAGAACTGGGCCGGCGGGATGCAGCAGAGAAATGTTTTTTTTGGAAAGAGTTTTTAAAAAGGAAAAAACATTTCCAAAACACACTTGGCTGGTAAAAGACTGAACCATCTGTCATTGCTGTCCAGTGTTTCTCCTACAATTAGTTTGGGGCCTTGGCTTATGAACTGAAAACAAAACAAGGCACAAAGGCGGTACTGTGATGGCATACTGATGTGGTCAAATTAGAAAGTATAGGGAATAATTAAATCAATTTTACCCTTTCTGAGTAAAGCTTGTGCATGGCGTGCTTGTTATATGTGCAGCACAGGACAGCAAGATGCTGACAGGTCATTAAAATGGAATAAACTCCATCAGTCAGGCTACTCTGTTTAATGTTGGAAAACAGTCGAAATTTAACATATACATTAGTTTCATCCAACTTTTTCCATACGTGTAAGAGAAAATTATGACTTTTATAAAGACATGATAATAGCTTTCTCAAGTGATTAATATTGTATTCATTTGTTACAATTGTTACAGGCTTACAGAGTGATTAAAAGTGATTCTCACAGTGCTAACCCCTTTACTACGGAGAGGGTACCTGTCACAACGAGCCATTGTTCCTCAGTGTGTATTAATGACTGCTAAGAAGCAGTTGATTGCTTAACATATTTTAACTTGACATGAATATTGAATGATAACACTTCCAGTTAATTGGGTAATTGGTTTATTGGTTGATGGTGCATAGGTGTTTGTGTGGGAACAGAAGCCAGGATTTTTCAATGCAATGCTCGCCTCCTGGACGAAAGATGTCCCTAGGGGTTCATTTGCCTTTTATTGGTTCCGGGTGGAAGGAACTTAAGGTTTGAATTAAGTTAAGGGACAGTTTTGGGGAAATAATTTTCTATAGATTTGTTTAACTATTATTTATTGTATTAGTTTGATTATTTTAGGAGTAGTTTGAGTTCATGTAAATAAATGTATTGGCTCTGTAAAACCTCACTGTGTGTGTGAGGATGGATAATTTGTGTGCGTGTGAGGGTGGATGATATATGTGTGTGAGGATGGATGATGTATGTGTGTGAGGATGGATAGTGTGTATTTATTAGGATGGATGGTTTTTGTGTGTGAGGATGGATGATGTATGTGTGTGAGGATAGATGGTGTGTATTTATTAGGATGGATGGTTTTTGTGTGTGAGGATGGATGATATGTGTGAATGTGTGTGAGGGTGGATGACATATGTGTGTGAGGATGGATGGTGTGTGTGTGAGGGTGGATGGTATATGTGTGTGAGGATGGATTGTATATATGTGTGTGAGGATGAATGGTGTGTGTGGGAGGATGGAT
>JAVQJG010194118.1:0-13773 GCA_036024015.1 Craterocephalus amniculus | reverse complement strand
GTTTTTACTTATAGACCCGATTAACCTCAATAAAGCAGAGGTAATCACACTTCTGGCGTGTGTTCAGTTCTTCCCAATCCTTATGTTAGTCCCCTCCTTTCCTAGACCTGTGTTGGGGGACGTAACAATGCTAACCAGCTTGAAATTCATTATTTGGTTGATCATCTGTATTTGTCTTCAACACAGTCTGAACCTTCTTAGGCAATCTTTCTTGTAACTTCTTCAACTAGTTTTCAGGAATAGTTCTCCAGCTTTTTGAGGGACTTTCTCTTTTGGATGTTGACTTCCTTTTATTCCATTCTTTGTCAAGATGACCTCACAGTGCTTACGTATTGTTGAGGTCTGGGCTTTGGGGAGTATTCATACCTTCCTGAGACATGTCCAATTCTTGTGCAATTTGGCTTATCTCAACCTTTTCCTGTTTCCCTTCTTTAGTGGCTCCTTGACAGCCAGGTGGAGAACATTTCTGATGAGGCTTTAGTGACAAGCAGATGGATCCACTGTCGGTTCAGATGCATCCAGTCATGTGTCAAGTCTCACTTGGATTGTTTTGGTTTTTATTTATTAAAGGAAATCATTTTCAGATACTGCTCATTATTTTTGAGGCCTGCCAATCTTCTCACTTTTCTGTCTAATTTCTGTCTTTTTTACTCATAAAAAAAAAATAAAAAATTGCCATTTCTTTTTATTTATGTGTGACTGTACGATAAAGTAGTGTTATGTACAAATTGAATGAATCTAAATGACTGTTAAATCACATAAAAGAAGACACAGTTGGAGGTTGAAGTGTGTTGCAATGTTGAATATGTGATACATGGTGGGTTGTGTTTTGAAAAAGAAGAGAAGACATATTCCATATTCATCTGATTCTGTACACATATAAAGGTTTCTGTTTTATGATTATTTCACATTTGTCTGTGAGAATGGGCTGATATACAACACTGATCAATGCGAACATTTCTACCATGGTTGTTGAAATGTACCCAAACCTATGAAGCAGCAATGAAACATGTGTGATGTAGTACTATGTATAAAACATTTTCAAAGCCCTTTTCATTTGTTCGTTAACAAACAACCCTCCAATGTGGACATTCCATACAATTTTCCCTATGACCACTGTCTGTCTGTTTGTTATTGTGTCTCTCTGTCTGCAAGTTTGAATGTTTTTTTTTAAAGAATAAAAAAAAAAAACTTGTTTGTGTACATAATTAAATATTTATTTCTGCCCTGTCCACAGAAACAAGGGTATGTGGGTCTGGATTACTCAGGGGAATCCTCAGGAGTGGATAGCATGATGAAGGCGAGCTCACTGCCTCCTTCCTTCCAACTGCATCAGAGTCACAAAAATGTTCACTCCCTAAACAGACTGCCCCCGGGGTTTGGGGGCTGCTCTGTTAGAGATCAAGTAATGGGTCATCTCTTTTCTGCGCTGGTCTGTGGACAACTTTAAACTGTATAACACAGTCTCAACAGTCAAAATAAACCCACATCACGGTAAAAAGAAAGAAATGCACAATGAGATCTGGTTGACTTCACCCCTGCGAGTCATCATGGGACCCACTGATGACGATGTCTTCTATATTTCACTCAGCTGTCACTGGCTTGGGGCAGATGGTCTGTGTGCTTATTATTCTAATTCTTTTTTTCTTATTCTAGCTTACAGATATTACTGTATACTTACATCCAAGTTGAACTGAAGAATACAAACTGGAGCACTATGCAATAAAAACATCTGGATATTTTGTTAGTATTCATACGCCATATAAATGTTATTACCCTTGTGTGCCTTGTTTCTGTCTCAGGTCTATATGTTTGGAAAACTAAGCACCTTCTTCAAGTGCGTGAAGAGATAGTTTCCTAAGATGCAGATTAATGATGTTGTGTAATAACATTAGCTTGCTGTTACTGTCCTGGGCAGCAAGACAAATTCTGCTCTCTGGAAGTTGAGCCAAATATTAGGAAGAATGAAGACTGATGAAAGGCTGAACAAGTACTTCAGTAAGGAGAGTCACGTGACTTTCTACATCGGCAATGAATAAATAAACTCGGGTGCAAGAACTGACAGTCAGCTTGCAATTAAAGCAATTTACATGGGGTATCATATTACATCATTAGCATCTGTGAAAATTCTATATTTCTATTACTCAGGTTTTAACATTCATTTGCATGGATCTGAAAGCATTTCGCCATTTAACTTCACTGGCACAGAAACCTGCATGTCACATATTTATAAGAATAATAGAGGGGTTTGTGAAATTACAGCCTGCAGCATTCACTGTGGTCAGACCACTTAACCTGCTGCCTGTATAATATTTCACCGTATCTCTCAATAATTTAATTGGAATCATTATTTAAAAGGGTGATTTCCTCATCTGGTGCCCCAGAGGTGTGTTCAGCATTAATTGAAGCAGATGTTTCAGGTGTCTATTATTAACGTGAGCTATATGCTGCTACCCTCAACATCCTGGAACTCACATCTGCACAGATGTTACATCTATCCTCCCTCTGATTTTAAGAGAAGGACTATGGGAACATAATCACTGGAAGTGGAAAGAAGAGATCACTTTTTATGGTAGCCGTGAATAGTTTGTGTCATCCATGGATACGCAGCGCTAAACTGCTTTGAAGGCAGATGTTAGCTTTTTAGTAAGAGCAAATGTGAGACAATGTACTGTGCATCACTAATGACCGAGCTGTCTTTACTCCTTTTTTCTTTTTTTTTTTTAATGCTGGGAAGATCAGAGTAATCAGGACAGTTGTGAAAGTGAAACAGACATCAGAGTGGGAAAGACTAATTTCAGAGATGGCCTTTACAGTGCTCTTTTCGTCTTCTGCTGAATTCAATTTAATTAAAAACACAGAACAATCTAACAACACAGATAGCTGTCGCCTCGTTCCTTTGTATGCTTTTCACACTGCATGCTCACAAGTTCCCATCATATGAGCAGGAGCTCAGGGAGCATAACAGGGAGTTTGTATTCAGTCAGTGTGACAGGCGGCAAAGCAGCAGTCTTGTCTGTCGAAAGACAATGATTCCACTCAGCTGCCATGTTGTGCACACAAATGTGCTGTACACGACATCAGTCCTGAAATCTGTCAGCTTTCACATTAAACTTGAAAGTCTGTGGAAAAGTCACACACATCCTCTGCAAGAGTATGTATTGATCTGTGGTGTACATTATAACACGTTGCACGGTTTCACGCCAAGCTGAATCCTGTCTTTTCTCTTGATTTTACTTTATTATATAGTTTCTAAAGTCATGGATTTACAAGTATAATGAGTACTGGTCAATCAGCAAAAGCTATTGTTTCTCAGTGAACAGCTTTCTGAGGAGTTGTTAATAAAAACTTCTTAAAATAAATAGTTTATATTATAATTTGAAAATGATTAAATGTTTAGATTCCAGCTTTAAGTAAACTTGGGACTGGAAATGAGACAAATGATGCATTCAGAATCTTCTTAAAGTCTGAGTTCAATTAGTGAAGAAAGGAACTTCTTTTAAGTCTCACTTCGATACACAACCCATTTGCTGCTCTTTGGAACAACACAGCGCTATATTGCTGATATTGGCAAAGGGATTATCTGTATTTAGAGCTGTCGAAGCTGTAACTCATTGTGTGCTTACGCATGCGCGCTGCAGAAATGAGCAATTTCTTATTAACCATTAATTCAACCACTCCCATTACCATGTCCTGGAAGCTCTGCATTGGCAGAAGCAAAGTACATCTTTCATATTTCCATACTGAAAACATTTTACTTGAAACATTAATTTTATCCTCCTATGGACCACATTTTCTGTCCACTAATGCACATTTGAAAGAGACACCAAAAGTAAGCTTGATCAGCTGTCTCATTTTTAATTGACACCTGTGTAAGTTATAAAAAAGGATTTTATTATTTTTATTCATCCTTATTTTTGTTATTCATAGATATTGTAAATTAATTGATCTGGTTGGAATATAGGGCAAAAGGCTCCTATAACTGCTCATTAACAACATTTTAACTAAAGATCAACTTTACTCGCAGCTCAGAGCGATGAGGAGAACAATTTACTGATCATAGTTAGTGTTGAAGGTTTCATCTTACTCCCTGTATGTCAACATCCACTATTCTCTTGTCTCTATGCAGAGACTGAAGCAGTATTTTGTGAAAGTAATCTTTATATTAAGAAGTGTTGAGTCGCATGTTATATTTTATTTATAGCACAAAATTGGAAAGCAAAACAAAAACTAGCACAGCTTTTTTACACATCCATCCAAAACACCTCAAGTAACACTCGAAGTGTTAAGGATAGATTATCACTGTCATAAATCCCCGTCGAAAAAAAAGTCAGAGCGAAAACATATTTAAAAATTGCAAATAAGTCTCACACTTAAACAATCATTACATGCCAGAAGGAGTGATTTGCTTTGTAACAGGCAGGATGTGCTTAAGGTTTGCATTACAGTCAAGACTTGAGCTTTTTAGCCAGTGTTATCCATGATTGAAATTCTCAGTCAGCCATCAATCTGCATTATAGACTGGTTTCCCCCTTGTCTGGTGGGGGCTAACTGAAACAGATTGAGACAGCTCTTGCTCGCTGCATCGCTAATGGCTGGCAATGAAAGACGTCTCTGTGCGGTTGACCCGTATGTGGAACAGGATCACGTCGCAGCTCAGAGCGATGAGGAGAACACAGCTCAATACAGAGAGTCTCTCAGGCATCAGTCACTAGTCAACAGCATCCCCATCTTATTGACTAAATGTTGCCCAGAAACAGAATCTAATCACAGGGTTTGGACAGGCTCTATTCTCCTAATGGTTTACCATTAGCTGACTGGAACAAAGCCCAAAGTATAGGGAAATATAACAATATATTCTGAGGGTCATTGCATGGCAATAATAGGCTCTCAATTATTGCCATGGCACTTGAATACTTACAGAGATCAGAGGCGCTTTACAACCCAAGTGATTACTTCCTCACCTCTGCCTTGAATCCTCATTATTTTCTGTCATACCAGTCTATGGAAACCTGTAAAGGCCCTGGAAAACAAGCTCAAATCTGGGGGATGCTGTTTTTGCAAATCTGTTGTGCTGAATTGATGATACAGGACAGCAGCCAATAAAGTCAATCTATTTCCATTCCATTTGCAAGCAGGTAACAACAGAGTCATTACCTACATGGCATAATTGACAGTGAACGCAGGCAGTCTCGTTAATTGATTACTCAGACCAGTGGTAATGGAAAATGCAAAGCTCCATTGTATCAGCAGCATCTGTCTCTTGCATTTCGGCATGCTGACAAGCAGATAGAGGCCAGGTACCGTACTTTGCTCCACAGACCTCGTCATCCGAGGACTTCTCAGACAGCTTTAACTCCGTAGGATATGATTGGATGACTGTTAAATATTTCATAGTGGCATAGTGTCGGAGCCTATGCTGATCAAAGGCAGAGTTAAGAGTCAAGGGAGGCTACCCAAAAATAACTTCATTATGAATATGCCCATCTGTTTTTCTTTATTTTCATATCTTTTTTTTGTTTTTTTCAGGTTGAGATGAGGATGCGCGTGTAAGACCCCCGCTCCCTTCTTGTGCATTCAGCCTCCAGCTCCTCCTCTGATGCATCGTTTGCATCAGTAGGCTACTTGGGAGCAGTTGTCCGCGCGCTGCTGCACCTCCCCACAGTGCATTTACAGATTTCTCTTTACCAGGTGATGACAGAAAACCTCAGCTCCTCACTAAACATGCTCTGTTTTTCACACGCATGAAGGTGGAATCAGTGTAGAATGGAGACGCGTTTCAGTCACTGCTTTTTTATCGTTTTCTCCGAGTGGATTTGGCTCTTCATCATAACTTCCATCCTGGGCGGAATAAAAGCGGAGGTAAGGTGCATACCCTCGTGCCAGCTGCCGCCCATCGAAGCTGTATCCCGGGAACTGCCCGCGCTCGATTTGCCCAGTTTTAGCGCCTCACCTGCAGAAGAATTGGCTGGATTAAGTGAGGGGTCACTCCGCGCCCGCAAGGACGAAAAGCACAACACTGCGGATTTGATCGTGAGCGAAGAAAGTTCATTCAAAGTACAGCCAGGGTCGGAGGGGAATAACACAAGTGGTCCGCAGAGGGACACTTCAAATGGTTATCAAAAACTTTCCCACCTTCCTCGAAGTGTTCCACGCGCGTCGGTCCCCTCTCCCGGCAAAACAACCGAGAATATAACCGGTAAAGGAAGAGATAACAGCTTTTATTTTAAAAATGGTGATCTGACAGCAACTGAGGACAGTAACTTGGTCAGTTGGAGACGAAGTGCGAGGAGCGCAGAGACTTGGTCCGGATTCAGGTCTGAGGGCGTGGACGATGCCTCCGTTTCGGAGCAGAAGGAGTTTCAGCTCACAAGGTCGACATTTGCTCTCACCGGGGACACAGCTCACAACCAGGCCATGGTCCACTGGTCCGGACAAAACAGTAGCGTAAGTAGCCTACTTTGTGTGCTCCAGATTTACGCACGGAGATCTTTTGACGCATTGTGGTCAGTGTGCACGCTCACATCTTGTGTGGCATATGAGTCATTTGGAGCTTTTGTTCTGACCACGAGGAACATGACAGATAAAATCTGAGACTGTTGACAGCTTGCAGAGTTTGAAGCTCCCTGGCAAGTGTGTGTGTCCTCTCCACACCTTCTATTTCAAACACGCACACGCTATCCTGGACGCGCACACTAATTAGCTGCTTTGGAGTTAATGCTAAAATTTGAAGAAAGAGATTATAGTCAAATCTAAATAGGCTATGTTGTATAAATAATGTTCTGCAATAAAAATTAAAAGGGGATAACGCCCCTTTCTCTTTTCTTAATCTTTTATTCACAAAGGGACTCATGTAAAAGCCCATTAGGATTCATTCTTCTTCTTTTGGTCAGTTTTTATTTTATCACATGGCTATAGCAATAAACCTCTTTTCCTCTCTTTGGACTGAAGCCTTCATCTGCCTTTCGTAAAAATAGAAAAAAAATGGTGTTGCTTAATGGTCTTAGAGGTTAAGTTGGAAGGTTGATTATGGCTTAATAATCAGAATGAACTTGCTTACTTTGACAACATTGCTTTTCAATAAAAACTGTGCATAAAAAAGGCACATGAAAAAAAATCACATGAGGGCAACTAAATATTTCAAGTTAAGTGATAAATATTTTGCCTTAAAATACTCCCTGAAGTTCCTTCCATAATATCTGAGCAAACTTGTGTTCTAAAATTTATGTAATTATCCTGTGTTGCATAGACTAAAATCCCAAACAGCTCTCAGCTGGGGATGTGAGTCAATGTGAAGGCACTTAAAACAACAAGGAGTCTTCGATGTAACATGGTGGCTCTCCATTTACAGCGTTATACAAGCTAAGAAATGTCAGGATGTATTGTAGACGATGTGAGCAGCCATCACACTGTGCGGTTTGGTCAAGAGGAACAATTTGAATTATTTGTCACGCCTTAACAGAATTTACAGGGAGCCCAGTGAATGTGCCGCTGTCTTGTCTTCTTAGAATAATGGCTTGAGTTTGGCTCTTGAAATGGCTTCTTTGCTGAGATTAAATGATAGTCATTTAAAATGCAATGTAATTTAAATTTAAGATTCAAGATTCAATCTAGGGAAGCAGAGATCGAAGTTCTTTTTTTTCTCCCTGTGGCACATTTTTGGTGCAAGAAAGTTGGAACTCATCAGCATTGATGAAGTGTACGGATGTAATTAGGCTGCAGATATGCTCTTCATAATATATACCCAAACCATAATGATAAAACAATATGCCGAATATCGCTCCTCATGCTCCCCAAACATTTTGATCAGCCTGGGTTTGGGTAATAAACATCCAAGGGTGTTATGGAGTGTCTGTTGCTATGATGTTATAGATCCTTTGGTCTCTTTGGGTTGTGGGGTGGAGTCTTTGTGTGGACCGGCCTTGCCTCCTACACACAGCATCACATCAGATTGGGGGGGTTTGGAGGCTGAGTGAGTCCCTCAGTCTCTGTTGTGTTATTTTAGCCCATCATTTGGAAGTTATTACAGGGCCCACTCCCATCCTGGAGGAGGATGTGCCAGCTTTAGTGAAATACTTTTGCCATTCATGGGGGTGTGACTAGCCTGCAAAATATGTAGGTAAGCAGCGAGTGTCCAAGTAACCATGGAAATGCCAGAAAGGTTTTCCCAACATGTTGCCCTTTGTAACTAAATCAGTTGTGTTACCTATATTACCTGTGAGTGACTGGAATTTTATCCAAGTCAAATATGCTTTAGAGGAACTGGTTGTCTCTTAAATTAAGACTTATTTTCTGTCTTGTTACATTTGTCAGTGAGTTTGATGATGTATTACATTTCTAATGATTAGTTAAGTTAAGCACTACGACTGGAAGCAAATGAGGAAAACCTGCCTTCGGCTTTCAGAAAATGACGACAAGTTTTACTGTTGAGCTGTCATATCTTGCTATCGTTGATTTTTTAATTTCTTTGATTAATAACAATAACCACAGTTAGAAGAGTCTTTAACTGCCTATAGATTATTTAGCTTCAAGTCATTATCATCAGAATCTGGCAATGTCATTTTCACAGTTATGTATCAGCCTCCATTAAAAAGCAGGTTTGTCCGCTGGAATTCTCAATATTAAACGAGGTAATTTATTTCCGAATCAACCAAGTTCATAATTAAGCATCTTGGTTTTGCTTGTTATTCCTGTCATCAGGGCTTCAAACAGCTTCCCTGGTTGCGAAATGACATTTAGAGGCAGTTACACATCAGTAACTAAGCTTATCTTACAGGATGATTAAAAAAATTGAAAACTGTAAAATGCTAGATGCTTGACCTACACAGAAAGAGAAAAAATAAGGCTTAGAGGCTTGTAAAAGAAAGATATGCACAGATTTTTTAAGGCTCCTGTGTGGTAAATGATTTTTATTTAAGCATATTTGAACAAGAAATTAAAAAAAATAATCACCATTTGTCAAAAAAACATTGTTTTGCTGGTTAGTTTATTTGCAAACTCTGGAACCAAATAATTGCAGTGTGTAAAACATATTTTCTGAGCTTCTGAGCTTGACTTGATATGGTTTTCTCATCCAGTTCTCATTCGACTCAAGCCTTGTTGATGGATGCTGAAGTCATTTTTTAAACTACCACTCTTTGAACAGTAAGCTGAAATGACAATTAAGCATAAAAACCATGTGGAATGTAAAACAGTGCCCTGTGCAGAGTATCACAATAATTTGTGATTGTGCTGTCTGCAACCTTTAAATATCATGCTCTCGCTCAGCAATTAATTGTCAACCTTCAAGGATTTCATTAGAATATCAGCTGTAATGAATTGAGTACATTTATTTGAGTGTTTGCCTTAAACTGATTTCAGACAAGCATTCATGCTACCCTAGCCTTGAGTGGTTCTCCTTTGGGAGTCAATATGGTAAATACAGCATTTCAATCAGCCCCAGTTCATCAAAGACTCACTGGGCCTTTATGATCAGCCAAGGGCACAACATGCTTTATAGCTGAAAATGTAAGGGATTTAATATCCAAAGGTCTTTAGTGTGCAGTAAAGCATAATTGATTTTGTTCAGCCTGCATAAGGTTTGTCACCTTTTAATTAGAGATTTAAACTATGCTTTTGTATAATCCAAGACTTTAGCATGTCCATTCCTCACTGATCTGGTCAAATATGGCAGAAATGAGGCTCAGTTCTGAAAATTGGATGGTGAGTCATATTAGGGCTGCAGATTCTGGTTCCTTTTAGGATTATGCTAAGTAGGTTGCATTTAATTTCAAGTAAACTGATGGTCGATGCATGTGTATAGTTTGGGTTTTATTAAAGATCGGCTGGGATTTGTATGGTTTTTATTCAGGCGCTCTAGTTTCCGCTCACACTCCAAAGACTAACAAGGTGAATAAAAACGTCTTGCCTCTAGGTGTGAATGTGCTTGTCATTCTGTTCGCCCTGCGAGGCTGTCAAGCTGTCCACAATGTTGCCCAGTGTGGGCTGGGACAGGACTCAGTCCCCCCAAGACCTTGAACACATCTGTCCTACTTTATTTTCACTCTACTTTAAAAGAATTGTATTATTATGAAAATAGTGTATTATTTATTATACTGGAAATACATTCCTGTTTTAGCTTTCCTCAGAAGTGTGTTATCAGAGGTCCATGTGGCTCTGTTTTAGATGTGTGTGTATTGTGTATGTATCTATATATGTTACATGCATACACATTTGTGTACTGTATGGACTTGTACATTAAGTCTTTAGTGGAAGTTGAATAGAATTATATTAATTGGTAATGGTGAAGGGGTGGGGCTCAACAAGTTTTTAACTCTACAGTACCTTTTACCTTTTCGACTGTCTGTGTTAATATTTTTAAGTTTATTTGTTTGTTTCTTTGAACATGTCGAAATAAATTAAAGAAGAAGAAGAAGAACCAGGATAAGTCAGGCCGTTGATGTGACTCTTGTGTATACTTCTAAACTTATTATTTTGCATTCAACAATTGGTGAAGAGATAGTAAATTGTTCCACATCTTCAAAGAAACCCAAACAAATCTTTCAATATATTTATTTTCCTATTTATTATCTGAATATCCTGCTCAAGGTTACCCAGACTTAAAATCTGCGAATGTCTTTTTGTACTTCTCATCAGCTTTGTGCTCAAGAAAAAAAAGCTCCTTGTAACTAGAGCATCTCAGCTTTTGGCAAAATTTAGCCAATGGCTGCAAACATTTATTTGCATTCTGAAACCTGTTATTTCAGATATTATATCATATATTTTCAAGATAGATGCACTTTGAAATAAGAGTGTTTATTTTTTTATTGCCTTTTGATTTTTTTTATGAATTTTGATTAATTGTGAAATAAACACATAGGTTACTAAATATAATTTCAAATTCAACAATGAATTCATATTAAAATAAATAAAATTTTCAAAGCATTTTGTAATTGCACATTTGATTTTTCGATGACTCTCCTGGTTCTCCATACTGAAGCAGCAGAATAAAACAATGCAAAAGTGTGTTTGTGCAAATCATGTGGATGATCAAGTGTGCAGAGCTAATGTGTCCCAGTTAAAGGTTAGTTAGGTATGTCTTTGAATTGCATGTTTGTTGCAAAGGCATCTCCAGAAATGCAATAAAAATGGAATAGAATTGGGGTTGCATTGTTTCTTTCACAGTGCTTTTAGTAGGGGGAATTAGTATGTATTCTGTGTATTATAGCGCCTCCACAATGTTAAGATTTCTCTGAGTTTTTTGTTTTTGTAGCTTCTCATCCACTACTTCCTTCAGTTCCTTGTTAACTGGCTTATCCTTTCCCACAAACCAAAGAGAGACCCATGTCAATAATTTAGAATTCTTCCTCATCCATGTTGGAGCCCTTTTTGACCAGGAAAGGATGTCTGTAGGCCATGTTTATGAATAGGAATCCTGCCATACTGACAGTTAGAGAAGTAATGAAGTCAAATCTTAGTTTCTAGCCACGGCTGAATGCCAGTCACATCTGAAAGGGAATTGATATTGGCATCTAAACTTGTACAAACTAACAACAGATCAGACTAGTGTTACCTTGCTGACTTTCCGGTGTTTGAACCGTAGTAAGATGGTTGCCGGTCTGTTGGCTCACTGGTAGTAACAGCAATAAATGGTCCAAATCTACTGAGCACTTTTATTAACACTCCAACAAGCACTGTTGTACATACTGGAACTTTTCACATCTCAAACTAAGGACAACTTCTCTCACCCTCAAACCACTCACCCATACACCCACACTGTCCCCATACAGCCACACAGCTGAGTGCCAGGTGTGGCTCCTTATACCAGTTTGTACTGGTACTGCAGGCAATCTATTGATTCACCACAGAGCAACTGGTTTGTTGGTTCCTAAACAGATCTGGTGCAGAAACAAGAAGCCATGCCTCCAAGCTTTCTCCAGTTCTTTCTTGAGCCCTTTTGGTTTTTATATAGTTTCTCAGGTTTCTTTTCGCTTATATTGCCATCATGGCACATGACCAAACCAGACACCCATGGATCATACCAAAGTTTGATAAGCTTTAATCATTATTGCGCCAAAATGAAAAGCCACCTCACAGTCTCATCATGCTGCTTGATCTCACAACAAAGCTGTGGCCAGGGCTGAATAAATTCCCCCTGCTATTGACATTTTTTCTCCCCACCTTATTGATGTTGTGACCTCACATTCATATTTTTCCACCAATTAAACTAGAGGGTCTCCAGGCATTTCAAGTTTAGCCAAAACTAAACTTCCTGATCAAAGCGTTTTTTTAACACAAAGCAAAGCTGGACATTGAAGTTGATATTTTCAGTGCTACTTGTATGTATTGACAGAGTGGAAGCAAAGAAATGAACCTTATGATGAGCCAGAGTTATAGGTTCCTCTATTCTGACATATCCATGGCTCCGTCTAATCTTTAATTTATCATTTAAATAAGTAGATGAAAAATTATTATTTGAAATGAAAATGAACTTTGCTTGATGATTTGAAATGCAGTACACGTGTTAGCAGTAAACAAGAAGTTCAGCTTCTAATTGCTATTTAGAAGCTGACCAATTTACTGTGTTTCCTGTCTTATTAACTGAAAGCCATGAGTTACTATTACCCACCCGCTAACATTCATTTTAAGCCAGAGATAATGAGTTACAGTGTGAAAACAGTATGTTATGTCCAAACTGGCAAACAAATATTAGATATGAAGTACAATAACTTGTTGGATTAAATAGATTTCTTTTTGGTATACAAATACACTATAAAAGAAAGAGAAAACATGTTAAAAAATAAGGGGGAAATTAGTTAAAGATCAAAGACTAACAGCGTAGTAGTGACTCTTGGCAATAAAATTTATATTTCTGAAATGCTAAACTATTCATTTAAAAGAAAAAAACTCCTTTTTTGCTGCATGTTAAGCAACAAGTTTTAATCTCTGTTTTCAAACCTAGTCGTCACATTTGGCCTGTCCTCATGAACTCTGTGACCAAGATGTGGAGAAATAGTGCTGCAGAAATTGACTGTAAAAGAACAAACTGCAACAATGGCATAAAAAGCTGTTGATCAGAGGAATAAAACTGTTTATTATTTGTGTCGCAGAGTCATAGATCAAATAAACAGTTCCCCATCTCCAAATACCTCATTATCTCACAGGAAGTTGATGAATGACCAGATTATGTTCGATTTCAGTCTCAAAAAAAACATGTTCAAGTCATAATAATGCCATAATTAATAAAATTCATGAGGTTATTGTGCTCTGTTTGGTAGCATTAATGTAAGATCAAAGGAGTCTCGACCCTTGAATGGTAAACATTTAAGCTCTAAACATATAGATCCTCCTCCTCCTTTCAGACATATGATATATCTACTTCTGATGATTGTATAATGAAGCGCAAAAGCTTGCTTATTTGTATTTAGTGGGATATGGATTCTTTTTTTTCAATTGTTTGTCAAATGTCTGAAATAAATATTTCAATCAATCAATCAATAGATTCTTGTAAGTCTGTAGTCATATATTTTGTATTATGCAGACTTAACTGTTATGGTGCGTTCAGACCAAAAGCAGCAAGAGCGTCGGTAGCGTCAGGTTTACATGTAAAGTCTATGCAGATGCGCGTCAAGGCGCGGCGAGCAGTTGAGCAGCGTTTTGAGCGTCGGGAGCAGCGCGTTTTGGGCGTTTGAGCGTCGGCTGCTCTCGCTGCTCGAGTTGGAAAATCTGAACTTTCGCTGCTTGACGCGGAGCGTCAACCAATCAGCGCAGCTTAGCTTTAGCTTTAGCAGATAT
>JAVQJG010194090.1:0-16358 GCA_036024015.1 Craterocephalus amniculus | reverse complement strand
TCTGAGATTTTTTTCTATGTATAATGAGCACGCAAAAAATCCTATGCAACTCTGCATGAAGGAACTACAGCAGCACTGTGCTGCTGCAAGAACTCACTTTGCGGCTCCTTTAAATGAGTGGAGCCATCTAACTTGGACGTCAGTCACGTGTCGAGCGCCTAAAGCGGCCAAAATATTGGACACTGGACGCTATCTCGCCTTGCCTCGGGCGTCTTTGCCGCTTTTGCCGCTTTTGGTCTGAATGCACAGTAACTGTCGCACATGTGAGGACAGTGACGTTTTGAGGTATTAATGTCCACATGCAATGGCTTAGAAAGGAGAATTCGCAAATCTTCACTTTGGCCGGAGGTTTTTTAAATATTTGTTTTTGAATCCGTAAATCTGCATTTGCATGTGGATGACAGGCCAAATCATAGAAAAATATCTTTGTTTTTTTAAATATACCCTGCTACGTGTTTACAAGGCCTTAATCTGGCCTCTAATCCTCTTACGGACATCGTTCATTTTCTTTATCCCAGCCAGAAGTAGTTTTTTTTAAGTAAAAATTTTGAAACAATTTATTCAATTTAATTAATCAAAATTAATCAAACTGAAACTTTGGAAAATGCACCAAGTAGTTTTTTATTTAACCTTTTGAAATCTTGAAACACAGATAATTGTATGGACAGGGCCCGAATTACTAAACCCCAGCCCATAAGTGACAAAAGAATTATGATGTGATTTCTGAAATCCTTATGTGAGGTCTTATCAACCTGGGCAAATTCAGCATACAACACATATTGTGGGATCCCACAAGCTACAAACAAGGGAAATGTAACTCAGGATAGAACTGTCAGTCGTCTCAGAAAGTCATAACACAGAAATGTCATCAAGGCCTCAGAAAATTGTGGTGTGGGAAGAGAGTAAGAGTGATTTTGTCCGGTCTGATCCGTTCAGAGGGACAGATTGTAAATAATGAATGTTTTGAGACTAGAAATGTGAGGTGATCTGAGAGGAGCTGAGCAATGTCATGTGTGCAATATCACGTACTGGAGCAACAGCTAATCAAGACCTAAGGTGACTCAGCTGACTAACGGAAGAGAAAGCAAAAGCTAACAAACAAGAAAGGTCTGGATGCGTGAATCCCAGCTCCCCAGGCTCTAAAACTTGGGATAGCTATCACTTACCTTAAACTCATGCCGTCATACATGTGCACTGTCATTATTCTATGTTTCTTTTTTTCAGAGGCTAAAAAGACAACCATCATTCCTGTTCATCTACCATAATTATTTACACTTCTCTACACCGAAGTCATGTATGGCTACACAAGATTTGAAATACTGTGTTTGAAGAACCTGATACTCTGCTACAGAATCCAAAGGCACTAAAATCCAAAGGTACAAATCTTATGTGATCTGCCTTTTGTTATCATTAAGTGTGTGCTCTCTAAATCTGTAAAGGTGTGAAGAATCCTGTCAAGTGTGCCAGCCTTTAACTTGTACCAAAAAAAAAAACCTAGATAAATATAGAAATTTAATGCAAAGGCATCCAAACCTCATTTCTACTTGGTGATAGGACGATAAGTGTGGAGCAACAACTGCCCTTGGAGCAGACGGACAGAAACATGGCGGCCAATCCATGCCCTCTTACCACCACCATCATTTACATTCAAACACCAGCGCTGCAGACAAGTGTCTTGCCCAAGGACAACACAACAGATTGAGCAGGATTCAAACAACTGACCTTGCAGTCATTGAACAGTCCACGTCTCCATGCCTACCTCCCTCAGAATAAGGCTCATTTAAATATGGAAGTCACAGATTAAATGTATGTAAAAGAAAAAGGGAACAAACACTCTGTTCTGTCCACCTTCTCTTATTCTTCATCACATCATCTTCTCTCTTTTGATTCTCTTACTACTCTTTTGTTTCCATCATTCACTGTACTTTCATTTCTTTCTGACCCCCTTCCTAATTGAGTTGTGTGTTGTCAGGCTAGCAGCTGCACTCGAAGCTCCCTTTCATACTTCTAACCAAAGACTGTATGTGTGAGTGATGTATGTGATGTATGTCCAGCAGTCTCTATAGAGCACTCATATATCAGCCTCTGAGCCTTGAACCACATAATGGAATGAGGAGTGACTGGCTGACAAAGTGCAGATGAGAAAGAGAAAAGTTTTGGAAGATAAGGAAATTACTGACGGAGAGACAGGCAATTGACTGTGTGACTTATATTCCGATCCTGCTCTCTTTCATTTCTTTATCACCCTTTCTCCCATTGTAAGCACACACATTCAGCCCAAAGAGTACCCCTGAAATGATTTGCTATTCCAACCACTTGTGCTCTTGCCCTTTGCACTACGTTTCTTTGAGCTGTCCAGCTTCTTTCATTTCTACAAGTCTAACTAGCATCAGCCTTTTCTCTGTTTTATAGAACAAACATTGTAAGACGTGACCCAATGGTGGAGAAGGAACATTAGCCTCAGTTCAGACGGAATTTTCTTCAATTATTATGCAAATTGGTGATGTGGGGAAGCATTAAGAAGAGGCTAAAAATGAGTGGCATTCAGGTTCTGCTGCTGCAGAACAGAACACATACATTTCAGCGGTTCCTGGCTGATTTGAGGATGAGCAGTGAAGATGTTACCAAGGTCTTCTACTGTTCCATGGAGCTCAGGGGATGGAGTCGTCCAGGAGCAGCAGAGAGACATGTAGCCTGGTCAGAGGAGTGTGCCCCCCTTCTGAGGCTGGAGGTGAGAGCTGCAGAGATCTCACCTCTTTGGAGGCAGAGCAGAAGGAGAGACAGGGCCTGGGAGGCCTGCGGTCTCCCAGAGCCTGGGGATGGTCACCCAGGCCTGTCTGGCAGAGGAGAGATGCAGAGATGTGACCTCCTCGGAGGGCTGGCCAGAAAGAGAGAAAGAAAGGAGATGCCTCTTGTACTTATCCTTAGGTCTCAGGGGGTAGACCTCCTCTCCAGGGGGTCTCTTAAAGGAAGTGTCTTACAGTAAAGTGTCCTTTCACTGTTAGATTGTCAGTTTTGGTCCTCAAATGAATTCTTGGTGCACCTGGCTGAAGTCAAGTTTTAAACTAAGATGGATTTAAAACTTTTTGAGTGTCCTCAGTAGGCCATGGCAACTAAGATGCATGTGATTTGAACAGTCCAGAAATAAATAGTGACTGACAGCATGATGTGAGCAGCAGGTGGCTAAGAAAGCTTTTAACCTCAAGATAACCATGCAATTTCACCATCATTTACTTTTTATAAAAAACATATTCATGTGTATCTGTCCCAAAAGTATTATCAAACTGTTACATGGATGGTGGATACATCATTTTAGTAGCAGAACATGGAAGGAAGGAGACAGTTGAGTTTTGGTTGATTTATATGACAAAACCCGCAGCTTTGCCACATGCTACTGGGGGTCTTTGGGTCTATTACATCAGCTCTCAAGCAGAATTTTTAGACAGTGTTGTTGTTCTATGGGCAAGGGCATGGGGCTCCACTTTATCATCTCATGTTAATGGAAAAAGTAGGTGACAGTGCTTTGTCAGCCAAGACAAAAGCTTGAGAAAGATTTACAGGGTTCTTTGCAAGATGAGGTGCAAGTTAAGCATTTCAAGAATATCAAACTAATGTAAAATGATATTAAGATTTTTTTTATCCAAGACCAAATTATACATACATGTTACTGGACCTTTTCAAGACAACACAGATTTGGACTGACCTATTATCATTCCAGTTTTCATGGTACTCTTCTTCCTTGCTCTCCTTAATATCAACATGTTGACATTTTTATTATTTCTTGAAAAAAAAGCTTTTTATATCTAATCCTTAGCTGGTTTATTTTTAATTAAACAAATGTATACTTAGGCTACTGCTGCTTCATAAATCCCACTTCAGTCTGAAGTGTCTGTGCACATTCTCACAAATGAATGGTGCACAAGATCTACCATAAAATTGACCAGCAGGGACGGTGCTGGGGCAAATATGCAGAGGTGCACATATCTGGTCTTCCAGAGCTACTACCCTACAACTTTTAGATGTATTCCTTCTCAAACACACTAACATGGCTGAATTACCTCATATGAAGGATGCCATTCAGCTCTGTAGGCCTGGTAACAACAATTATATGATTCAGGTATGTTGGTGGACCTCTGCAAATATGAATATTTATCCAAACATTTTGATTTTTTGTGGCCTCAGTTGTGCAGCTCTTCTTTTTTTCTTTGAATATTTTAAGAAAAGAACAAATACTAAGTTTAATGTCTTCAAGTTCATTGTTCACATCATGATTTTCTTGAAAGATGTATAATTAGCTTTTCATTACAGTCATAATACACAATTTTTGAACAATGATACCAACAATGTAGCTGGTTGCATATGTGAGCTGATGATTAAAAATCATGTATATTTACCAGCCTTAGAGAAATCTGTATGTTTAATCTTCTTTCTTTCTGTCTGAATCCAGCTTCAGGTTAATGGGTTATAAATAGTAAACATAAAGTAAAGGCCAGCTTACCTATAAAAATGAACCAAAAACAATCACAGCAGTTATACATGCATATTCAACTTATATTACTTTCATATAGATGAGAAACATACAGAGCAAAAGCTTAATACTTTAAACTAAAATCCCAATTAGACAGAACTCATAGTTCTGTATGCAAACACCCAGAATACTCTCTATATATGATGTTTTCTACTTCAACCCTGGATCACTGCTTAGACACAAATACAGTAAATGAAATTTCTGGAAATTCAATTGCTGTCTCTATAGTTTTCAAGGGTTGCTATTTTATGAGTCTGCAAGGCTGTCCAACCTGAGTTGTGAGTTTGAAAGCTGATGTTTTTCTATAGCCAGATGGATGAAAATGAAACAGCCAAAACAGAAATCAGCAGAATGGAAATTTGTCATCCAATGCACTGATAACTGTACTATCAATCTGTCCATCTGTATTTACTTTATAGTGATCACTGTCATGCAGCTGGGGCTTGCAAACTATCCCAGTTTCACTGAGTGAGAGGTAGGAACAGATCATTGGTCCATCACAGGATGAACACACATTCTGAATGGTTTGGATGTTTACACTCATACCCACCAATATTCACTAAACAAGGCATTGAATTGCCAAAATCACATAGCAATTATAATATCACCCTCATATACACTACTAATCTTTTAAGAATGTTATCATAGAATCTTAGTGTCAAACTATGTCACCTTTTATACAAAAACAATACAGAAATGATCAATTTTCATGTTGTATGTTTAAATCCGGTGAAGGTAGATAAGGCCAGCTATCCTCAAAGAAAATAAGACATACATCTACTGTATTTTGTTGTACACATGCACATTGATCAAAAAATACATTTCTTATGCAAAAACCTAATGCAATATTTCGCAGACATCCTCATTATAGGCCTCAGTTTAGCTGGAATACTTCAATTAAGGTTTTTATCATGTTTTGCAGCAAGTCATATTCCAGTGTTGAGCCTCTGCTCGCCATGATTGTCTGAAACAAATCTGAGCAAGCTTCACAAAAACTGTCAAGCTCATAACCCTTGCTAACAAAGTCTAAGATATACAATTTTAATGAACATGAGCCATTTAAAAACAAGAAACTTTCTAATTCACATACGTGCTAATTCAGCTGGGGAAGTGGAGGTAATTAGATTTTCCAAAAGCCGGCAACACTGTGGTAGTAAACATGGAAAGCTCATCATCACTGAAAGCAGGCTAAATGAGCAGTAAATATTTATGTTCACTTTTTTTGAAGGAGATAAGTAATTGGCATATATCCCTGAATGGTGCATGGCAAATTATATTCAAGAAATAAAAAAAAAAAAACATAGATTTGGAGTATAAAACAACTTCTTGCCTTAAAGGTCCATTATACAACTTTTTGACCTTATAACTCTGCTTTCCAGGCCATTTTGATGGCACAGTGACTTTTATTATGTGCATTTTCTAGAGATCTCGCAGCCCAGCAATGTCCCACAACTGAAAAAACACACTATACAACTTTTACATCCAGGATACCACCTGCTGAGTTTTGCTTTGCACATGCATTACATGCCAGCATTGGACGAAGAGATGAAACTAAGGAGAGCCAAATAAGAGCAAGAGATAAGAAAAGAAAGTTTTTTGCTGTCTGGAGAGGGCTCACAGTAGAGGTAAGATGAAAGATGGATGCTGAATAAGCCGTGCATACAGGGAAAATCACTAAGAAAATAGTATAAGTTGAATAGATTCTCTTTAATGACATGCTGCAAAACTTTTACAAATTTCTCAGCCCCTATCGATGGCTAATATGGCATTCATCTTGCATCCTACCTGTAAGCCTTCTTCAGCCAGTAAAACAGTCTTATCTTAACACTTGCTCGCTCTTTCTCTGTCTTCCTTTTCTCTTTCCTTTCTCTGCCTGATAATGTCTTATGTTTATTTGCTGAATCAGCCATGGTGCACGTTCAGCGTGTTTATATCCCCTTTGTGTCTTTAAAGCAGCACTACGTAACTTTCTGACCTTGAAACAACAGATTGACTTACTGATTGAAAAGACCTGAGAGTACAGGGACAATGCAAGATGAATGGTTGTTTAGGTGTTACTTGCTGAGAAAATCTATCAAAGTTTGGTACTTTTTGTTCTTTTTTTCACCAAACTGAATTCATTTGCTTACACTGACAGATTTTGGCCTAACACATATTTCTGATACATACAGTTTTTTGAGACATTTTGCATTATTTTATTGGAAATCTTTGCTCAAAACCCTGTAGTATACAACAAGATATTTGTCTTCTGCCAACTAATGGATACTAGGAAGCATAAGATGGTAGATATGGTAGATATACATACTTAGGCATTTTTCCTCCACATTTTGTTAAAAGGCCAAATAAAGACTTCAGATTAGAAAAACTGGACTTGTCTCTCCAGTTTCTTTTGGATTGGCTTCAAAAGTGTTCAAAAGATTCCATTAAACTGAGGCGTGCCTTGATTTAATATATTCATGTGTGAATATTCAGTGTTTTCTGCAGCATCATTATTGGATGTTCCAATTTTAGTATGGAACATTCAAAAATGACTCTGAGCTATAACACATTCCACTTACTATGCAAGGTGGCAAGGAGAATAAATAGCACAGATGGATTTATGCTACCACTGTATTTGACAACTTAATTATGCCTTCATTATGATTGATACTTGAAGATTTCTTAGAATCCCACATGTAAAAGTAAAAACTAAACTACCCAAGCAGATACAGTAACACATACAAAAGTCAACACTTTTGTTTTCAAAAACAACAAAAATATGCGTCTTTTCCAGCATGCAGCCTTGACCTTTGCCTACTGTTGCCTTGGTGATATAGTATATTAATTAGTCTCCTGTTTGATTGGCCTATTAGAGGACAAGTCTAATGAGGCACTTGTAGATGAGAGAGCGAGGAGGAAGTGATTTATCACTGGTGCCAATCATCTCTCGCACAAACACAGATGAGATAAAATATGCCTCGGGAAATGAACCAACACAGAGACACACTTAAAGACCAAGCATGCCACACCACAAACACCTTGAAACCGTTGACCCAGAACATGGCTGATTAGTTTTGTCTGAATTAAGATCACAGCAGGCGTTCCAGGTTTGAATCCATTACAACATAATCTTCCCTCTCGAGACTCTCACTTTAACTGTAATTAAACATTAAAAGCCAGTTGAGAGAAATGTGATGAAAGCTGATCTTTGTATTTTTGCAATTGTTTGATAATGGCCACCAAGTGGACATTGTGATCATTAATAAGCAGCAGAGGAAAGCCCTTGTTACTGAAGTAGACATCCCAAAAGATGGCAATGTCTGGAAAAAGCAACACAAGAAAGCCGAGAAATACCAAGGTTGGTGTCTAAACGAAGGTGGGAATGTCATACAGTATGACGGAGAGCATATGAGTAGCTTCGTTACAAACAAAAATTCAGTTAAGACTGATGAGTAGTGGATTGCAGACTTTTATATTAAGAGTGCCTCTATAAAACCCAAAGTCTAGTAAACTTTGGTTTAAAAGCATGAAAAATAAATAATTGCTTTTTTTAGCAGTCAGACTGGCTATTTCTTGTAAATCTAACCAAAGTAATGTAGTAAAATAAAATGTATATTAAAAAAATGGATAAAATATCCCTATTTGTTGATGAGTAGTAAGTCAGCAATATGAATTTGAAAGCTGTGCTTGCCTTCCTTCTCAACGTATCGTTCGTTGTTATGTGCTGGGTTGTTTCAGGAGCCTCTTCCCACAGCCTGCACTGATCCTGGGTGCTGTGGTGTTTCTGATCATTGATTGCGCTGGTGCTCAAGGCTTGCTCCTGTTTCCCCCTTAGTACCTCTGAGTGTTGCCCTTGTTGTAAGAACTTGTTTATCTGCCACCTCAGCTTTCTGTCGGTGATACCTCCCTTGCACGGGTTTTCCTCTCTTAATGTTGTTCCCTTAACGCCTTTTCCTCCCGTTTCCATAGCTGAGACATTCAAGAGTTCCATCCCTTGGGACCATCTTCCTGATGTGTTCGTGGAGCTTGAGTGTTTCAGCTTGGATAGTGGCTCTGATGCAGACTAGTCTTCTCCCTCCACCTTTGCACCCTTCAGAGTGTTCCTTCAGGCATGGGTGGTCTTTTGGACTATGTCAGATTTCTCATTTTGTTCTCTTTTTTTTTTCAAAGGACTATTTGCAGCACTCCAAGAAAAGTTACTATTTCTTCTCTGGTAGCTGGTGTCATGCTGTTTTTCGCAAGAACAGAAACTCTTCGTTGTTAATGTGTTAGGATGCTTTCATTGTAAAATGGGTTGAGTGTTCTGATTTGCTTGATAATATGCTAATGTGACAAATATTCTATTTACAGGAAGTTACTCTTGCCAGTGTTCCATAAACTGTTTTTTGGAAATGAGAACTGAAAAAAAGGTAACTTGCTGAGCTTAATATTGGAATGAGATGCAGGAACTGTTGTTGAAAGTAAGAGTTCTCTGTTCAGGTTACTTTACAAGATTAATGATGAGCACTAAGTTCAGCTATACAGAAACTGGCAGGATGGAAAAAATGTATGTGTGGCTGCGTGTTTGTGTGTGCTTGTCAACCATGTGATCTAAGGTCTTCTGTGTCACTACACTGCCTTTGCTGTGATAGCGACCAATTCATCTTTTGAGCATCGGGTGCCCTTGCACTAGCAAAACACACACACACACGCACACAAACACACACACACACATACGATCCACACAAACATTACACACAAACACATACTTTAACTCTATTCTTAATTTAATCTATTTGCTTCATTACTGTCGTTGGACCATGTATCCACCTGATCTGTCTTTGTTCATTAAATATTGTTTCTTTTTCTTTGAATTTTATGTTTCTGATCATCTTCATTTTCTTATTCTGTTTATTTTGGCTCATCCAAAATTCCCCTTCAAGCCATCTTTTGTGTTTGTTTGTTTTATATCAATCCATTGGTTGATTGGAGCCTATTAGCATATCTGCACTTTTTATAAGGTTCATTTTGCGTATGTGTTTTTTGAGGAAGCAGACCCACCATGTGAAAATTTCATGATTTCATGATTCACCATGATTTTTCCAAAGTGCAACAAGAACATGGAACCACCTCACGTGCTACTTTTCTTTTTCTTTGGCTGGGGCAATTTTCTGTTTATTACAGATCTGCAAAGCTCAGACTTGATTTATTAGTTTATTTGTTTTAGCAAGTTTTTCTTACATCAAGGTAAAGATATTAAAATAAAAGAAAAATAGAACAAAAAAAGAGACCTCTATTTAGTGTATGCAAGTCATGGACATAACTTTAATCGCACATGAAAAATCCAGCACGTAGATCATCTTCAGACTATTAGATTAAAATGATGAAAGTACAACATCATTTGTATCAACATCATTTATTTAGATATTTTCCTCCTATCCTCCCCCTCCTGTCTTATGCTGTGTACTTTTACATCTTTAATGACTACATTTAGTGGAGAGATGTGTAATTTGCAGCAAAGAGAAACAATATTATGAGTCCTTTTGAAGATGAGATTCTATTCAACCAAACTTGATTAGTTCTTTTTAATTTAAGATTGTTACATAATGCTGGTTCATAACACCACAAGCATCTATGAGTGATTACATCAAGTACAAGTGCATTAAGCCTGAATAAATTTATAGTCAATCAACGCCTGCAAGTTAGTGCAGTGAGTCTAAAGATGACTCATGCATTCATGACTAAGTGCATAGTCATAATTGTATGTTTTTGTATCCAAGCATGAGAGATTTAGATTAATTACATATAGCTATCCGTCCGCTCTGCATACAGGGTATTTCTGAAAAAAATGTGAGCATATAAAAATATGCCAACATTGTGCTGACCATACATGTAAGTATATGTACAGTAGTGCATCGGCATGATGACAAGGCAGGTCTGCTGAAACTCTCAGCAGGTTTCTGTTGTTGTTTATTTTCTTATTTCATTTCAATTTTTGTTTTTTGTATTCATTAAAGCGGATAATTTTTTGCTTTGGCGTGACGCTCTTCCTCTGCCAATGGGGTTAACTTTGTAACTTCCGAATTCAGCCAGTAAGAGCGTTCCCCTAGGGAATCCGGAAGTTATGGAAGTTAACTTCATTGGTGGAGAAAGAAAGCGTCACGCCGAAGCTAAAAATTAGCTGCTATCGCTAACTAAAATGGCCTGGACTCGTACATATGCACAATCAATGAGTCATTCTATTTCATTGACTTAAAAAGGGTAAGTTCGACTTCTTCTTTTTTATCACTTAAGTTACCATGTAAAGACCATTTTCCTCAGAATGACTAAAATAATATCAGGTATAGCTACCTTAAATGCTTCTTCTGCACCACGCTTTAATTCTTCTAATGTTTTATGTCAAGCACCTTGAATTGTCCTGAACATGAAACGTGCTAAACAAATAAACTTGCCTTGCCAGAGCAAAGAACAGCAACAAACACCACTGACAGACAGACTGACAATCATGTAAAAAACATGATTGAAGAAGTGGAATGAAGCTCTTATTAAAGTTATGCACCAGAGATTAGTACCACATATTAATGTATGTGAATTTATTGCAGTCCCCTATCATAATAATGATATTTAACTATTTACTATAGGCTACATATTTCTTTCTATACTCTGAAGCCATTTTGTGTTGTTTTGAAATAAATTCAATGTAATGCTTCATCTCATACATAAATCAGTAATGACACAGAAAGAAAAAAACATCAAATTATTCTGTAATTGCATCCTTCAGTTTATAAGTTACTAAATATAATACATAATATAAAATATAATATTTAAATATAAACAGACTTTTCAGTGCAGTCTAATCTGGTTATTATTTGAGGCAAAAGGGGCTTTTATAACCCAAGTCTATTTTCATCTTTTATAAAGTCATTTGTCATCCACTATCCAAGAATGATAAATACTTATTTCTCAGGAAAACAAAAAAGTGAAGATAAGTTTGTCCATTCACCCTTCCGAGATAAGTCATTTTTCCATGCTAACAGCCAGAGAAATGTGTTGTACCAACATGTTGTAGGAGTCTTGCGTAGGAGTTTTTTTTTTTTTTTTATATATATATGGTGTGAATTAGATACACCTGAGTAGCAAGTGACAGAAAAAAAAACATATTTCTCGCCCCTGGATATATGTAAAAAAATTATTAGAAAGCAATTGTGCAGACTACTGTAATCTCCTTTAAGGTCCAGGAGGCATCTGACCATATGCTTTGCACTCACAGTATATACATGATGTTAATGTTTTATGCCTAGCACTGAATATTACATCTGTTTTCTTACATTAGTTGTGATTACTAATGTGTAATACAGTGTTTATGTCTGTTTACCAAGTATTTTGGCCAACAGTACGGCCTAACTGGTATCATGACATCTTCTCTAGGGACAGCCTCATAGGAAACAACATGCTGCCAAATGGCCTTAATTACTTCAAGTTATTGACTTAGAGTAATTAGATTGGTGAGATTTTTTTTTTCCCGGCCCTGACATCACTGAAGTACCAAATTAATTCCGAAGAGTTTCTGTGCATGTGAAGCAATACTAAACATTGAAATCACTGAATCCTCATCATCAGTAATTGTCAGCGGAGCATTTGGTAGTTGGCATGGAAGTCCTTCCTTTTAGTTTTTCTTGCACTAGAAGTAAAGGTTTTGATAATCCCTGAATTTGTTAAACATGACTCCAATATTAAATTGATTAAAATGAAGATTTTTTATACATTGGAAAAAATGCAAAGGAAAACTAGGTTGTGTATAATCTCTATAAACCTGATCCACAAAGAAATTCCTCACTGAACAGCACAACAGGGCTTTTGCTGTTTTACAAATACTTGTTGACAGTGTAAGTCTTTTCAAACTGGTCTCAGCATTGTCGGAAACAGTGTTGGGACTAACGCGTGTTTAAGTAACGCGTTACAGTAACTACGTTAATTTTGTGGGTAACGAGGCTGTAACTAAATAGTTTATCAAAATCAGTAACGCGTTAATCATTACTGCGATTTGAACAGGCTCGTTACTCGTTATTTCATATGCATAACTTAGCACTGCAGTTTCCATGATGAACGTGAAGCGCACATGACGCAGCAACGTGCAAGTGAATATTGAAAACAACAAGACCTCACGGCATGGGCCGTGTTCTGTTGAACAGTGCAGGAGTCGCGGTTCAGCTGCTTGCTGAACACGGAGAACCGTAAGAAAACGCCGGGTGGCACCAAAAAGGTTACAAATAAAAAGCTGAAGTCTCTGGAGGTGGAAGCTGCTAAATGTTCAGAGCTGACAGATCTGTTTCATGCTGGGTAAGTAACGTTAGCATGAGCTGGCTAAGCTACGTTTTGATACATGTCCAAAACAAAGTAGAAAACGTTTTCACAGTGAATGTTATGTGACCTAAATTCTTGACAACATATTGGCCCATAGTCTGTCAGTAGTTTTGGTTAATTTTGTTTAAACACGCCGAAATGTGTTCAGATTATTTAGCTAAGATAACGGCTGCTAACGTCAGGGTCTCTTGTCTCTTGTCATAGCAACAGTAAACATTGGCACGGGACTGATGATCTGTAAATAGAGACAGAATTTACTTTGAATTTTAGCACAACACACAAGGACATCTATAGGGAATAATTGGTTTAATTTGCAATATCTGCACGGCACATACACAATACATGTAGGAAAATGCACATTTATTCAAGACTTATTCAGCTCTTAGACTTTTTCACACATCTATGGGTAATATTTTTTTCAATTGTCTCTTTATGGTTTCATAATGACTGAGTCACTGTTAAAAAAAAATTATTTCAGCTCTAATGCTGCTGTCTGTAATATGTTTCTATTTAGATTGTCAGGATGTTTTGCTGTTGTCTCGTTTTAACTAATGCTGGGCTTACACCTAAAGATTTTCACTGTCACAGACTTAAAACTGAAAGGGTAGCATGAGGGTCCTCCCTGTTTGTCTCATCCCACTCCTACTCATGATGACACCTCCTGTTTTGGTTTGGCACTATGATGAATACTGATCGATTGCTATTGCTGTCAATTTCAGTCCTTAAGTTAATAGTTATGTGTGTTTTTGTTAACTGCTATCGAGGAATATGACTCTCCTTTGTAGTGTGCATGAGAGGAATACTGCGAGAATGTAGTGTCCGCTGATAATGTAGTGGGCTGGTCTATGGCCAAATTTTTTGTCCCAGTCCACACCTGATAGCAGCATCCGATGACAGTCGTGGGATTTCTCTTGTGGAAATATGCTCATTATTTTTCCTTTCTGATGGTAAAAGACACGAAGGATATTGTTTTTGGTGGAGTTTAGTTATTTTGATTAATGGTTACATATAATGGAGAAAGCTCACTGTGTTTATGTTGAAGAAATCTATTTGCATTATTATTGATTCCTACAGCTGCAAAATGGTCTGAGGCACAGTTTAATCTTTGCACTGCCAAAACTACACCGTCTACATGCTTTAAATGGCTACAGTAAATATAAGAGGAAAGCAGAAATAATTTTTATTTATTTTTATTAATTCATTATTCACTTGCTCTCAGCTACTACACTGCCGTTGCACGTTCAGGACACTAGGTGGCGGATTGAGCTTGTGGTAGGGTAGGACTTACATGTGAGCAAACCAGCAAACTGGCAGCATACCGCGCTATCCAGTTAGGGAGGCAACAAACTAATGGGAGAATTTAGAGTAAAAAAAAAGAAGTTACTTTTCTAAGTAACTAGTTACTTTGAAAGTAACAAGTAACTTAAAATAACTGAGTTACTTTTAAAGAAGTAACTAGTAACTGTAACTAAGTTACTAATTTAAAGTAACTTACCCAACACTGGTCGGATACCAGTATAGCACACAGATAGAACTGTGAGATAAGAGTATATCTAGCAGTGTAGAATGACAACTTTTCTCAGAAAGATGTAATACTTCATGAAAACAGGGTAGGCTGGAACAAGGTAAAGTTAAGGATGGATTTCAGATAGACATATGCATACACACATGACACTCTTGAACACAAAGTAGTTTAATGTTCCAGCTTATTTCCGCACATCATCTAACAACTGAGAAGCTTTAGAAGTTTTTGGTCTCACTCTGGCTTCACAGCCAAGCTGAAAATCAAAAGTTAATTTTCTCACAACGCTGTTGCTACCGAAACTCAAACTTTTCTGTGCATAGGAGAGGAAGAGATAGTTAGACCATAATCAAAGTAATGACCTCATACTATGTCAGAGGGAGCTTGCAAGGTCCATCAACTCTAATTTGGGTCCAATGTTTCTGTGTCTGTGCACAATTTGATAAATGTTTCTGAATGCTTTTATCAGGAAAAAATTTCAAGAGTGTCTGTTTTCAGTTCAAGACCCACCAGTGTAGATTCCTGCTGTAGCCTTGGTAGTGAGAGAGTCATGCAATCAACTGTATTTTCTCTGCTTTTTGTTGTGTTTGTAAAACCTGACTGCTACTGACTCACGTTGCAGGTTCTCTTACTGCAGCCTCATGAGCATCATTCATGTGTCCTGGAAACCAAAGTATATCCATATCTCTCACTTTCCCCCATCACAAATACACTCATTTCATTGTTCTTTCTTTAGAGTAATTCTTTGTTAGTCCAAAATGCTGCTGCTCGAGGCCTCACTAAGACCAGGAAAGTGGATCATTTAACACCAGTCCTCTGATCTTTACACTGGCTTCCTGTTTGTCTGTTTTATTGCTTTCTGCACCTTGTTGTAATGTTTCTAATGTTTGTTGGTAAAGCACCTTGAATTGTCATGTACATAAAATGTGCTTTACAAATAAACTTGCCTTGCTTTGCCCTGCCTTTGTGCCTTTGTAGTAAAATCACATTTAAAAGGTTTTTATATAAATCCAATGATCCAATAATGTATGACAGGTTTTATAAGAATAACAGTTTCAGACCCCTTGACCATTTGGAAGCAGTTACGCACTGACTGAACAAGAAGAACTGTGGATAGTGCATTTGATTTACTGTATACTCAGGAGTTGTATGTTCTGAGTTCCCAGTCAGAACTGCAACATGAATCAACTAAAAAATGTTGGGGAAGACTAACTAGCTCTCACTTAAAGATGGCTACAAATGGTAAGTTCAGTTTGAATTGAAAGTTGGATCTGGATTGCAGCCATTTCATGGGGGAAGTCTGGGCTAGTGGGTCTACCCTGACTTTTCCAGTCAGATTTAAGGCTTTCTTGTATCTCTGACTGAAAACTCAGAAAATCCGACCTCCAAGTCAAATAGGACACACCTTTAAATATGGGAATTAAATATGGGATGGAACATGCACTCATCATTTACAGGTATTGCAGCTATTTCCTTATGTTGTTTTTTTTTTTGTAGAAAAATAATTGTTAATAAAGAGCAACACTGTGTCAAGAGGAGTCTAAATTTACAATTTCAACCCTGTTATATCTGTTTGCCTCCTCCTATAAAAGCAAATTTGCCCAGAACAACATGGCAACCAGACCATCATTCTGATCTTTATGGTCATGATCAGGTGAAACAAATAACCTTTTTATAAATAACGTTTTGGAACAAGTAAGATGTGATGATCAGTCATAGCACCCCACCATTGTAAGTTCATGAGCACACAGGTAAAATCTTTCAGGTATACAAAGCAGTAAATAATATTTTTCCACATGTATGCTTACTTCATGTTCAGATATGTTATACACCCTTTAAGCCCTAGGCCAAAATTCCTCAAAATTACATGTTTCACTTTAAATGAGTATATCTCTGCAACCACAAGGTTCATTTAAATAAGCTTGATATCAATATAAAGGTAACACTTGTGAGATTTATGGAGAAGTGTAAAAAGCTGAATATGTG
>JAVQJG010194078.1:0-43845 GCA_036024015.1 Craterocephalus amniculus | reverse complement strand
CTGTACACACAGTATTACACAGTATGCTGTGATAGTTAACAGTTAGATTGTAACCACAGTATATTGGAAAATGCTAAAGTATTTTCTTTAAAATTCTAGAAAAAAGGTAGCTCAAGAATGTCATCTTTATTAAATCATCATGAAACAGAACTTCCAAATATACAGTACCATACCATACACAAGATATTTTCAAGTATTATTTTTTTTTTTACATTTCATAGTAAAAATGTTAATCTGTTTTTAATATTATAACTAAATCACATGGATCATATATCCATTATGACTGCTGAAACTTTACTCAGTGGTTTTAGTGACAACCAAACTTGATGTAACATCGCCACCTGCTGGTCATTGTTGATGGTGCAGTTTCATTTAAAATTGAGCTTTCAGAGTTTGCAGTGGCTGGAACTGAGGAAGTCCTCCCTCTGCTGGTTGGATGTTTGCTCTGTCCCCAACTTTCCCAGATCACATGATGAACTAGTTTCGGTACTGAGCTTAGTAATGTGTCCTAATGCATTATTTTCTTGCAGCTGAATGACACTAATATATAGGTTTTCATTATGAAAAATGTAACCACTTCTTGACGTGTAAAAGATTAAATATATATGTCAAAAAATTAATATAGAAAATCATTAAATCTACATGTGTACATCAGCTTGTCAAGTTCTTCACAATGACTAATTAATTAGAGTCAGGTGTGTGGAAACAAGGAAAGATGTATGACAGGGGCTATTGAGGTTTGGAGTTGAAGAGCCCTGATCTCCTTTTTTGATCTAAGGAAACTATCCATAGCCTGATTTGCCACTAAAGTCCTGTTAAGTTGTCCTAGTTTGTCTCATGCTTTGGCACACTGACAGATTCTCTGTTATATTTATTCCCACAAGTCTAAAACTTAACCTGTTTCACCTCATCTCGAGCAATAAGACATGCTCTGTAGCTAAATAATAAATCAAACCCTAACCTATCTGATTCTTCTAACTGGGAAGTGGCTTTACAGGAGTCACAAACTAAAGAGAAACAAAACCAAGTGATGTAAAAAAAACAGCGAAGGAAGCTGGAGTGACTAAATCATCCTCATACAGATGAAAAGTATCTCATGGTTTAATGTTTGTGTAAATAACCTCTACTGAGCCCAGCTTGTGGAATGTGAAATAAGAGACTAATAATTAATAAAAAATCTAAGTTTAAGACTCATCAGCACCCACACAGAGGTAAGTTTATAGTGCAGGGGGGCTCGACACATCTGACAATTATAGCCTATCTATTGCAATTCTAAAACACAGTCACTTATGGACATACTCTAGTGAATATTGTACAAAATAATTTTCATTTTGACCTTAATGTGTTTGCAGACTCTTGCCTTGAGAATCCTTGTTTGAATGGCGGTACTTGTCTTGACGGTGAGCCGGTTAGATGCCTCTGTTTGCCCAGTTATGGAGGAGACTTTTGTCAGACAGGTGTGGTGCCAGCCATCTGAACATATATGCCTACAGTACTGTCCTCCAAATATTAGCAGTGTCTCTTTACTGATAAATACTTGGATAATTTCTGTTCCACCCTCTCTGTCTCAGATGCTGAGGAGTGCGAGCCAGGCTGGGAGAAGTTTCAGAGCTTTTGTTATCATCACTTCAGCAAACGGCAGAGCTGGGAAGCGGCTGAGCAGCACTGCCGGATGTGTGGAGGACACCTGCTCTCTGTAATGACCCCTGAGGAGCAGGACTACATCAATGGTGAAAGTTGGCTGTCATAACACATTTACTTAGATATTATTTATTGGAGTCATAAGTGACAGTTTTCAAGTGAATCTGGCAGCATTGCACACCTTAAAGGCTATGCTTCTCTATTTCAGTTTAGTTTTGAAAACCAGTTTGACATATTCAGTCCGTTAGGGAAAACAAAAATAAGATTGTGTTCAAGATTAACTTGCATAAGAAGAAACAAAACCGTTGAAGGTCAGACATTGATTGGTTGAAACTTTAACTGACAGTTACAGTTAAAGTTAAAGCCCAAATTCATGAGTGATGTTTGCACAGTGGTCTGTTTTACAAACGGTATACCATTTAGGCGTTTGTGGAAGATGGTGGGATTTCAGTTGTTTCTTAAACTGCTTGCCCAAGAAACATTTACACATCACACATGAGGGAAGATCCTGAAAAGCTCCAACAAGGTTTCAGAAAATTCTCGGCCCACCCCTATGTTCCTACTTTCAGCAGATATCAGCACAGAGATCTTTACACCGAACATTCCTCAATTCAGATCCATGAAAGATCTGAAGTGGTTACATGTGTCCAGGCATGACATAGACATTTTATGTCTTCCAACTCATTCAATCTTTCGTTTTTTGTCAGACCGTATCACGGTCTTGAAGTTGCTGTTGGTATTTTGTCTGGCGGCAGAGTGATGAGATAAGTATCTGGCATTCCTTTGGTTCGTTTCTCAGCCTGCAGGGTGTTGCCGTGGATATTAACTGATACAATGTTACATAAGCAGCTGGTAAAGAGACGACTTTACAAAACCACCTTAAAGTTTTAAAAACTCCTGCAACTTATTGATATGATTTTGAATCTGTGCAAATGTCTTTTAAAGGCTTTTTTTGGCTTTCTGAAATAGGAACATATTCATAAATAGGTTCTTGATGATGGCCTTTTGGAAATGTAGGGATGATTTTTAACCAGCCACTGACTTTTAACTAGCGTTAGAAGTTTTAGCTTAACTTAAATTTCCTGTGTTCAAAGCTGAATTAGAGCAAATCATACAGCTGCATTAACATTAACTATTCAATAAAGAGGGATCATGTGGATATTTTCATTTTTTTCTTGGAAGAGAAAGGGTTAAACATCAAAAAGCTGTGTCTACACATGAACGGTGGTAAGGCAGAATCAGCACATAGCTGGAAACTTAATATACTCTGACTTTTGTTTCTCTGTTTGCAGTCATGACCAGTGTACAAATAATCAACACAAGCCTCATGGTTTGAGCAGATAGTCTATTTTAGCTTTGTTCATTATAGAGGCAAATTGTTTTATGTTATCTGTTTTACAAGAAGCTTTTGTCTTCATTTACTACGGTGCTTGTTTATACTTCGAAACTAAATTAAACTTGTAGAAACTTGTCAAACTTGTATGAATGTTGTATAAGTGCTGAAAACAGTTTTCATCTTGATCTCATATTTTTGAAGTGTTTTTTTGCATGCAATTTGTAAAAGGTGCTCTAGAAATCTATTTTGCCTAATTATGTTATTTTTTGATCTGGAGTTATGAATAACATTGGTGTTTATTTTAGACAAATACAAAGAATATCAGTGGATTGGACTAAATGACAGAACCATAGAGGGTGACTTCCGCTGGTCAGATGGGAACCCTCTGGTAAGTTTTACTTTTCATTTCCTTGACTTTGTGTACGTAAGCTTACTAACTTTTGATTGTTTCCAGTTGATTTTGTATCTATTTTTATGAAGAAGCTGGATTTGATTGAAGTGGTGTCATTCATATGATTACTTTAACTTCCTTACCTCTCTGACAGCTGTATGAAAACTGGTACAAAGGCCAGCCTGACAGCTACTTTCTGTCTGGTGAGGACTGTGCAGTGATGGTGTGGCACGATGGTGGCCGTTGGAGTGATGTACCGTGCAACTACCACCTATCATACACATGCAAGAGGGGTGTCTGTGAGTCTTCATTTAAACTTCTCTTATATTTTATTTTATTCAAAGTCTTAAAAAAAAGAAGAAAATGCTTAATCTGTTTTGAACAGCCTTTTGTGGAGAGCCGCCTCAGGTTCCCTTTGCTAAGGTCTTCGGAAAGAAACGTCTGCGTTATGAGACCAACAGCAGGGTGCGATACTACTGCGAGGAGGGATTTATGCAGAAACTGAATCCTGTAATCAAATGTCTTCCTGGTGGGCAGTGGGAAGAGCCTCTGATCACCTGCATGTCAAGTGAGTAAACTGTATGATGTGGCCTGTTTAACTGATTTATATAATGTGATTTCATTGGTTATATTGTTTTCTTAAATATTTCTTAAGATTCAATATGAAACCGTAAAATGTAATGTTATATCAATCTGTATAATAATGTAGTTCAAGCTGTTTCTGAAACAAATTTGTCCTCTTTTAACCTAAAAGTCCCTCCTGGTGGTCATAAGATCTCTTTAGTCTGGATGAAGTATAAAGAATAAAATAAATCACAATACTTTTTTCTCAGTTCATGTTTTCTTTTTTCTTTTTTTTATCCCATCACAAATGTTTGACTGTCTTGTGTTTTGTTCTCTATACTTTTCCCCATATCCCATGCATCCGTTTGTGCAATCAGCTCATCTCCTTATGTCCATTTACTATTTTGTCTCTTTTACTAATGATGCAAACAGAGAATGTGAGATTGGATATGAGGGAAGAGGAGCTGAGGTTTAGCTGTTTAACCAAATAAGACATCCACACTTTGAAGTCCTCAGTTTTAAATCAGGGTCTTTAAATACGCTATCACAGGTCACTGAGCTGCATGTTCAGTCTTGTTTTGTTGCAGCATCGATCCTCACTTTACTAGTGTGTCAGACCATAACCCTAGGGGCTAGGTTAGCTGCGCCATCACATTTTTTACAGAACATTTTAATGGGAGGACAGATAGAAGAAATGGGAAAAAGGACATTTATGTCGGTTAAATGGGGTAAATTTGTTGAATTGACTGAAAGGGATAGTGTTTATTGACCTGTACTGATAAAGTTGGGTATAGAAAATACTTTGAATGCCAAGCATTGATTAGCAGCCATCAAACATTTTTCCAACCATAAACACATTTTCATCTATGAGGCCTCAGGCAGCATCCCAAATGATGCTCTAGTACCTTTCAAACAAAGATGTTTTGCAGTAACCTCAGAGGTGCACTTCACACAGAGTTGTCTGTCATTCAGAGACACCGTAGTATAGGAGGTGGCACAAATATGGCAGCCGTCATGTATGTGGACCCATGGTAAGTATAAGTGTGTCTCTTTACGTTTTGGGAGACCTTTCTGTTCAGTCAACAAATTTTTATATACATTGTTTTAATTTTTTTAAGTTGTGCAAACAGAAAAATAAGTTTGAAAAGAAAGCGAGGTGAAACTTTTCTTTGTGGGTAATTGTGGTAATTGATGACCTTGTCACTTTCAGGAGTAGATAAGAAAAGCATCTTATGACCATCATTAATCTGGATGTCATATGTTGGAGAAACAATATCTGGGAACATTTAGGTGCCAAGCTGACGGTAATTCTTATGTATTTCTCTAGCTAACACCGCAGACGAGGATCCAGTCACTGCAGAGCCTCATCAGTATGAAGAGGTCATGGATGCAGCCACAGAGAAAGCAGCGCCACTCTTCTGGGACATAAAGTGGAGTTTTTAAAGCAAGATGCAATACTCCTTCTGTTTTCCCACTTTTACTGTGCCTGGAAGGACTGTCCCATCCAACGTCTGCTTCATGTTTAACTGCAGAAAACAAATAGTTTGCATTAAAAACTCATCTCAAGTTTCATAAATCTTAGACATTTAAAGGTGCTGCTATCCAAAAATGTGTTATCCAGTACTGCACATCTACTGTTTGGATGCTTTCATGACACTTTGGCAGAGTATGTGCATTTGGCCATTTTAACATACAGTCTTATCATGATGGCTGCTCAATCTAGATTTCCCTGAAAATCATGAAATCCAAAATAGTTTTCCCTGAAACAGTCATATCTTCATGAAAGATGTAATCTTGCATACTGTTCAGAACACAGTGGATTTGTTTTGGCAACCAATGTTTTTATGTAAGATAAAAGTTTCTGCAGAATGTTAGGAAGAAATAGAAAGAAAACTTACATAGAAAAACTACTTATATACAGTTATGTCTCTGAGATAAATTTAGTCTTGCTTGAAGAACAAGTTCATCATGAGTCTGACTGGAAACACCAAATTAAATGGATGATAGCGTGAACTGGAAGGACAACATAGAAAACTTCATGATTTGAGAAGGTTAAGGGATTTAAGTTAAATGTAGACCTTAAAGCCAATAAAAATTAATGCCATTACTGGTTTGCATAATGTATGAATCTGTAAGTGAATATTTGTAGGTGTTTTAGGTCCATCTAAAACAGTAGATCTGGAAATCAGGCTGCTCAATGACAAAGTTGAATTCATAAATTTGACTGATGTCACACATTGTATTTTAACATTTCAATAAAAAAAGAAAACTGATATTTGTCTAATTTTGGTGCATTTTTTGTTATTTTGTTATCTTGCACAATGCAAACTGTACACATATTTCATGTTAATGAGATTTTTTGCGAATTCTAAACTGGTGAATTTATCTCAATTAATCTTCAACAGTTTACTTTTCCAAAGCATAAATTTCTTGGTGTGTGTGTCAAGGTTTGAATAATATGAATTTATTCAGTAACTCTTGAAAAGATGAGCTTGTCTGCTGACAAAACAGCTTATCAACAGGGATGTAAATGACACCTCATCCATATTATTAAGGAACAAATCCCCCTTGATGCTCTAGGGTTGTTTCATTTCTGGATACTGAAAAAAATCAATATTGTGGATGCAGCCTGAAGAGGACTGGTGGTGAACATCTTACAAGAAATCAATTTGAAAAACCTTAAAAGACAATTTGTAGTAAGTCCAGAACATCACAAAAACATCAAAGTTTTTATCCCTGGACTCTCTGTATCTTCATAGTATTCAGTTCAAAAGAAAGTTTATGTCATGTTTATGTTGCCACATGAGATACAAAAATACAAAGACAGTTTGGTGCAAACTGCAGACTGTGCAATGAGCCAACCTTCTACCGGAGCCAGTATCTTTTCCCAATTACACTCTGGACAGGTCATCAGTCCATGCAGGGGCAACAGAAAGAAGCAGTCAACCCGAGACTGACCATTATACTATATGTAGGTATTATTTTTTTGTTGTTGTTGTGTTATCCAGACCAGAGCCTTTTATCTGAAGTGCTTAGATACTAGGGGTCTATCTGTTTGTTGTGTTGACTTGTTTGCATTCTACAGGTGTGTTTTAAAAAAAAAAGTAAAACATTGCAAAGATTTAACATATACTGTATAACACCAGCTGGAAATTAATTTGGTTTACTACTGTGCATGCAAACCAAGAACTTATTCTAGTTGTACTTTTTGATAATTGCACAAAATTACAAAATGTTTATTATCTCCAAATCAAACACTGCTGGTATATGGACATGTCTTTATTGAGTGAATTAAAGCACAAATCAGTAATTTACAGATAACTGAAGTTGAAGCTGTTTTGAATGAGGTCACAGCAAGCAGGTCACAGTTACATTAATAGACACACTGGCAGGTTTGCCATCAAAAAGCTTTTCCAAGTTAAGAGGAAGATGATTGTGCATGTGGATCATGTTTCAATCTGCAAATACCCAACAGGTTGTCAATAATTCAATAATTCTGCTGTTATTAAATGTCCATAAATTAAAAGTTTGGGGCGAGGGGGACAAAACATGTTTCTACAAACTGCTTAATACAGGAATATATTTTTGGTTTTCCCTTTGTTGCTTGGATGATCTGGTCTTTCTACACGCTGATTGATGTCGTAATTTAGGCTACCTATAGCAGTAGGCCCCATAGAGATGTGTCGACTTGTTGGGGAATCCAAGTGTGCGCACCCCTGCCTCTGGGATGCCCCCACAGCGCTTCCTGGGGTTACTGATGGGAAACCGTACGCTGCCATCCTTCAGCCATCCGCCATCACACTGATCGTAGTCATGGAAGCGCCAGGCAGCATAAAGCTGCCCGACCATTGCCATCTCAGATCCCTGGTGTTTGCAAGCGTGGACTGCCTGATCGAAGGAGAAAGACCCCGGGATGTAGAAGACAGAGCCTGTGACAGCAGGAAAGATTTAAAGTCATTGAAATGATGACGTAACCACTGAAAACTTAGCGAAGTTGATTTTTTTTTTGTTTGAAAAGTTCAAGCTTGTTTGTCACATTTTTTTTTTTTTACTTTTGGGGAAATTTCCAGGCCAGATGTTCCATGCTGATGGATTTGCTTACATCATGTTGTAACAAATGTCCGCTTTCAACCTGCATGCAGTCATATGGGAGCAACTAAAGGTCAGCCTGTTGCTACAGAGCTGACATTCACTGTCACAGCACCACTTAGGAATTGCTTGACAGCTTGTTGTGGAGATACTACAACATTTTCATGATTTGTAAGTTATTAAAATAATTCCTAACATAGATACTTCATTTTACAAGTTTGCTTTTCAGTAAATATAAGATTAGCTGAATATAGATGATTCAGAAACAGCTGAATCATTCAGTTTATTCCTGTAAGTCCATCTGCTTAGATCTTCAGGCTGAGGATTTTCACCAGGACCAAGTGACATCACTATTTTATGTTTCATACAGAGTAGGCAGCACAAGACAAATTATTCTGAGACATTTAAGGAATAAATCAGTTTTTTAAATCTTTCATTTAGAGAAAATCCCTACACAAAGACCCTTATACTTTCCATAATTCATAATGAAGGACATGCCAGCAGATGACAAACCAATTGTATTTCTAGAAACCGTAATACAGATGTGTTTTGCAGAGCAACCACAAAACCAGTATTTGAAGGTTTGAAGGTTTGAGTGGTCAATGTAGAATCAACTGCTCCAGAATGAGTACTTTTTTTTTTAAATTATGCTTTGGCAAAATACACAAGCATCACAATGTGTGAAAGTAGCAGTTAAACTGGGCTCTAATGGCTGAGGAGTTGTACTGTGCATAGAACTGTTCATGCATTCAGAGGGCCAACTAAAAGCCATATTTTCTCCCTGGCTTACCAGATATTTGGGAGGTGAAACAGAAAGCATCGAACCGATCACCACTTTTATCTTTTGGACCATAACTGCGAATTCCTGGGAGCAGCCCTCCTCCACAGACTGGCCGGGGATGAATGATCGGGTAGTGGACAGTTCCATCATGAAGCCAACCCGCATTACACCAGTCCAGACCCTCCGTCCAGGCTGCAGGGAGGAAAAGGCTTCAGTGAGAGAGCTGATCAATGCATTTAATGTTTAGAAAGAACTGTTTAGAGTTGGTGTGTGGTACCTCTGTAGAGCTGGTTAAATGTGGCTATTGTAGCATCCTGCTCAGCACAAGCCTCCTTGGCTTCATAGAACGTTAATCTGTAGCGCCCACTTTTACTCTGATATGGAAAAACCACACCTAAACACAAGACTGATGTCAGAATTTGTATTCTCTTAAGCCTGATAAGAGTCAATACTGTCAATTAGACATTTGCAACAAAACTAACGGGTGAAGAACTTCTTAAGCTGTAACAAGTTGGGCCATTGGAAAGAAAAACATCTTTAACACTTCAACAGACATTAGTCATTGCTTTAATTACCTTCGATCCTCAAAGCAATGGCAACATTTTCATCTTCAATGCCATTTATCAGCTCACAGCGATATGTGCCGCCATCTTCCAGCTCAAGACGGTTGAGCTGCAGGGAGGCATCCATAGGGTGAGCCTTCCGGAGAGAGGCCCTCTGTCCGAGATGGCCGTACGGCTTGAACTCTTTTGCATTTGATATCATGATGATGTTCTCATGCCCCACATGTTCAAGCTCCAGCTTGGTCCATTTAATCTTGTAATGGCTAGGTTTGGTTCTGAGGATACACGGCAAGGTGACGTTGTCGCCCCTTCGTCCAACAATCTCTGCATACACAGGCGGCTCAAGAAGATACTGCAGCTCCTTGGGAGCAGGTACTGTGGGTGAAATGGCAGAAGTCTGATCAAGATTAGTTATTATTTTTTCAGTCTACAAAACAGTCTTTGGAAACGCTAGAATCAATAATATCCTGTATATTCAGATAGGAGTATACAGCAGAAGTTTTCCGCACTTTTATTTGGTTCTGGTTGATTAGGTAAAAACCTTGAATTTTAAGCATGTCTACCCCATTTATGCTACTGATACATGAAGAAAACCTTGTTAATACCAGAGGGAAACTTCATTATGTTAGCATGTTACCGGTTGTCATGTTTTTTGCATGTAGCAGATCACTTTGTATAGTAGTTTAATAAAAATAAAAGCTGCTCCCTGTCTAACCTTTGCATACTTTAAGAAGATTTTGACCTGGCCACACAAAACAATACACATGTATGTTTTGGCTTAAGATTTAATCAAATCATTATCTATTGAAATATCCCAATCAGTACAGGGATCCAGGAAATTAAAATTAGTTTAAGTGACCACTGATATACATTTTTTAACATATCCACAATTACTTCATCAGGTCAGGTATTCTTGCTTTTTCACCACCACTTTAAACAGCCAACACCATAAACCAGGTCTGAAGTCTGCAAGTTTATTCAGCACAGGTTCAGTAAACATTTGTCCTCAGTTCTTAGATGACCTGAATGCTTTGCAGGTGGATGATTAATTTAATATAAGTAAAGCCTCTCAAGTTGTCATGTAAAGAAATAAATGTTTGTATGAAAGCTAAGTCTTGTTCTAAGTTGGTTTACGTAAATGAGACCATAAATACGAATCACATGACAGACTTGGTATGTACTCTGTCATCACCCATTAAGATGTCATTAAAATGATTATACCAACAGATTCCTGCAAAAGGTGGAACGGTTTTTAAACAAAACATTTCCAAAACACATAAGTCACTGTTGAGACTCTACCTGCTCTGTTGTGGGTATAAAGAGCTAAGGACCGAGTGAAGTAGCTTGATGTTAAGAAAAGAATCACAGCACAGTTCAATATGAAGGATGCCATTTTTCCTGCTCCTGAAATTCATGAAAAAACACAACAGAAGTCTCATTATGATTCAGTCTGGTGCATAAACCATTTTCACACTCCTTCTATTACATGATATTGCCAAAGAATAAAATTTTCATTGAGCAGATAATACAGTATATCAGAGTCAAACTAACAGCAGCAACTATTTTGCATTAGTTGGAATTGGCAGACCTGTGTAATCCAGATGTTGCAATTCCCCGTTCATCCTCCAGCGCTGGCCAACATAATCACCATGTTTTCTGGCTGTTCAATCAGGAAACACCTGGATAAATCACAACTTTACTTGTGTGCACTCTCTCGCCATTAGTTCCTCTGACCAAACAGAGTGTTTGAGCGTTATCGGTCTCTCCATTTCACCCCCGTCTCTCTTCACTCTGGTCATATGGTCCTCTCTGCGATCAGCAGTGTGTAAACAGGGCTGTTGTCCTCTCTGCTCCAGATGTTAATGACCATATGAATGTCTGACAATCTCAGTCTTTGTTTCTATTTTCCTGTTTGTGTTTATTGTGTTTATAGTGAGACAAAGGGGAAATTAGAACACAATTAATAGAAAGTTTAATTAATTAATACAGAGCTAATGTGGTAATTTGTGCTAGGAGCTGGGCCACGGTTTGTGTGTGATTTCTTAAGAGTGCTTGTGGCCAACGTGTTGGGAAAACCCTATAGAAATTGGGGTTTCGCATGTTTTCTGGTTTGCAGCGCAGAGATTTTGGAGAGAAGACAGCTTGAAATGAACCTGATGCACAGGAAGGAGGGAGACGAGTTAAAGCTGCGCACTGGAGCTCTCCTTCCGACCTCCAGGTTAAAGCGCGCTGCATAGCTACGGAGAAGCAATGCTATCCTATTTCATTTATATAAACTCAGGTTGAATCGTGGTGTCCTTTGATAACTAACAAATTTAAGAATGAAAATCAAATGTTTTGACTGCGCCAATCATCAGAAAGTACTGTAAATCAGACTGATGTGCGTCTGTAGTCCTGCAGAAGGCTTCTCCTCCCAGTATTAAGCATGTTCTGGCAGAAATGGCTTGAATGCATATTCATTTAAGAAAAATTGCAAAACAGATTGTAAGTGATATTTTGGCTGTGAGAGGCGCATCCTCAGCGTGTACTTTTAGTAGATCATCTTTGCGTGCGTTGTCTACTTTTCACATGTTTTAACACACGCCGATCCGATGAAACCAACTTAAGTTGCAATTTTAGCTTCTCTGAGCTTGTAGGCACACACTTGATCAATACTGAGCAACTTCCTTTTGGTATTGTTTGAATTACAAAAGACGAACAGCTGACCATTATACCAAGGACCATTTTTTCTGCCCAAATTGTTTTCTCTTATGTTTGTAACCAAGCTAACAGCATAATGTAAACTGAACATGTTTGAAGGTTTTAAAGGCAGCGATGTTATTTTGAATGACTTGAAATTGACACTTCAATGACACTTCAATTTTGAAACATCGTCTTATGCTCATTGTCAAACATTTTCTTCTGACAGATTTTAGTCGGTTAAAAAGAAAAGATACAGAGGTGGCAGGCAGGCAGCAGAACCGATGCTGAAGATGATAAGCTAGTGATGTTACTTGTTTCAATTGTCAATAGATGCGGTTAAAGAACAAAACAAAGTATATAACATACTTGAAAATAAATATTTGAATATTGAATAAGAATGAGAAAATACACCTTGTCTGATAGAACTCTGCCCTCCTGCGGCGGCAGTTTTAATAAAACCAAAACAACAATGTCCTTAAAAAGCCTTTGAAATATCTTATTGGTTATTCTACAAGTAAATCAACACTGAAAGACATTGTTGTCCTGATTTTATTTGGTATAATTCTTATTTTGGTGTATGTATGCTGTCCTAATTACAAACACAGGAAACCTATGAAGTTGAACCTTTTTGGAACAAAACTGTTATGAACAGCAACATACATGTCAAGGCATGTGAGCAAGTAGGACAGAAATATACTAACCTTCATGTGAAATATTACATAAAAAAAATAAATATAGTTATATTTTTTCACATCTTTATGCTGCTACCAATTTAAATTTACTCCTGCCTTTAAACAGCAGGTTAAACGTGTAGCCCTTAGTGATGAGACATCTCTGCAGACAACAAGCTTGTCTGTGTTTTCTAACCTTTCCCAGGGGGCTGTTGCCAAAGAGTACTATAATGCGCATTCATTCATCTTTGTTGTTGCTTACATGGCTCCCAGGTCAGTGGGAGAGGATGCTGTGTTGGATCTAGTTTCCTCTGCCACCGTGGCTCCTGGGCACAAGGGCGGCATTGTGAGATTCTTCCCGGTCTCCACGCAGTGACAGCAGGCGGTGGACACACAAACACCGTCCAATGTGGAAAAAAGATGCAATAATGGGATTCCTCTGTTTTTGCTTGTGTTGCTTCCCCATTGTGCTCCGTCATCAATGGGACTCTTTCTTGGCCTCCAATTAGTATTCGAACAAACACCTCAAGGTGACAACAGCCAACTGTCCATGCAGGGCTCTAGATACTAAACTGTACATACCATATTTAACTTTTTATTTACTCTTTGTCGTGTTCCTCAGATGAAGAAATCCTTTTAAACAGTGTAATTCCTGTGGCACTTTTTTATATATATATTTTACTTTATGTGTAAATTGTGTTACTTTAAAACTTAATTCAGCTATTGGTCAACATGCTATGAAAAGTTATGTTTTTGGTGGTCCCTGGACGTATACTAAGAAAGGAACTTATTGTTTTTCTTCCCTTGAAGCACACTCACATACACTGCTGTGATAACTGTGGTCACATTAGATGTGAGAAATAAAACATTGTGTCATTAATCTGAATCAACTTGTTGAAATATCTGCACCACGTTTAAAAAGATCCATAAAGGTAAGTTAATTTTTGTAGAAGTATTTGTTTTGGGGCACATGATATGGCGTTCGATGTTGTAGAGATCAGTGGCTCCTCGCTCAGGCTTACTGTCTAGTAATGGCAGTGGTAGGCTGGATCCCTGTATTTGACCATGATGACATGTGTGTCTTAATCCACGTTGGGAGCTGCCTCAGATGTTAGAATAGAGGCTGGGGTCTGTCTCAGCCTTATCTTGGTCTTTCCTCTTTACAAAGCATCAGAAATATCTCCCTTTCCCTTCATTCTTTCCTTCCCATGCAATCTGGTTACTCACTACATTTGTCCACATTTCCATGCCATAGCTTTACCAGCCCCGCTAGCTTACTGTTTAAATTCGACTGGATCATAGCTACCAGGGTTTGAGGTCCTGTTCTAGTATTCTTTATTGTTATCTTCAGATTCAGTATGGAAATTTTGATTGACTCAGACAATATGTTGTCCCTAAATACTCTCACTGAAAACAAAATATGACATTGTTTCTAGAAACTAACCGAGTACTACCGCACCTTTTTTTTTTTTACACTTCTGCAGCTCTCATTGAGGTCTGACGTTTTTGTACTTTTTATGAATGCATAATGTATAATTTTTCTCAGAAGAACAGGAACATTTCACCCAGTATAACAAAAAGTTTACAAGATTACCAACTAAAGGTGTAATAGCCTTTCATAATGCTAGTAGTTGAACTTACACAAGGATATAGGGAATAAAAACACAGGCAAAGTCAATATTTATAAAGGATGACTTATAAGGAAACAACTGGAAAATGTGCTTCAGACTGGTGTAGCGACACTGGTGATCCATGCATGTCAGGAAATATCTTTCTGCCCTTCTCCGCAGTGACCCGTCAGTCAACTGAGGTGGCACCAACCAGATTTCAGAGGAAGCAGTTCTACCATGACCCTCCCTCTGACTCCACCCCTGGTTAACATAAGAGATTTCTGAGGAAAAACAAGCTGGAACAAATGTCTGTAGATGAATATGTTCTCACGGATGTTTGGCATGTTATGTATATTTCCTTTGTTAGGTAATGTTAAGATTATGTTTTTGTTTGTTTTGTGTCTTTGTAACTATTTCGTTATGTTTACTGATTTGATTTTCTATTTTTCTAGTACAAGAGAGTACTGTAAAACCCGGAGTCAAATTCCTTGTATGTGCTCACATACTTGGCCAGTAAAGGTGATTTGTGAAAAAGTTGTTGAATGCAGATTAATTAACTAATGGGAGATGCTGTTACTGATCTGGAAAAGTAATGAAGTTTAAAAGGTGCTTCAAGTTTTAAGTCTGCTTGTAAATTTGAAATGAATGTACTTTTTAGATTGCACAGCTTCTAATTATCTTTTTAGTTCCTCTGTACTGGATTTGATCCATGATTTGTGAATAAATAGAAACATCTCCCTCTGCTGTTCATCTGTCAGACAAAGTTCTGGTTGGCCATCATGAGGCTAGTTTAACTATAATTATTTTAACATTTGATTCTGTCTCCAATCACTTAAAGTTCATGTTGAGTAATGACCTGAAAGTCTAGAAAGATATTTTTTTCCCGTTGAAAAAAAAAGACTCATCACTGTCTTCCAGTCTCCCAGTTTGACTTATTTCCTGTTACCCTGCTCTCTACACCTGTTGAATGCTCACAGTTATGTATTACAGCCTGCAGGTAAACGCTCCCTCTAACTCAGTGACACTTCATTTCCACATGATTGATGTTTTTTTTTGTTCTGCAAATTACACTTTTGAAACTGCAGCTGTTTATAAATGTTCTCTCTAATTCTCATTTCTGGTCTCATTTAGATAAGAAGAAAAATTTTCCTCAAAGCTTTCCTACATACATTTGCAGGAAATGGATTGTTCTCTAGGTTGTTGCTTGCTATAGAAGTGTTGAATGACTCAATGTCCCTCCCATTTACCTACAACAGATGAGTGTGGCTGATATGAGAGCAGGTTGGTCTGCCTGCATCCCTGATGAAGTATCAGTGTGGATAATGGTGTGGCAGCGGAGCATAACTATGTTGACAGAAGCTGTGACATGTCGTGGGGTCATGAGGGAGCTACACGAGTTAAAGAATGTCCTCGCTGACAACGTTTTTACCACAATGAATGACCCCCCCTCCCTCTTGTAAAGACATGCAACCACTAAAACATTTTTAACATTCTTAAAAATGCTCCTGCTCCTGAACTCTAATGCTGAGAATGACAGTTTTTAAGTGTACTGATGGATTTGCCTTCCAACACAGATCACTTCTGACAGTTTGGAGAGTCTGTGTGCCCCCCACTTTTAACATTGGAAAATACGGGTACCTTTCTTGTCTTTGAATACCTTCTACAGGTTTTGAGAGTCTAAATAGAGCAGGATTTGGCCTCTAACCCTTCAAGCAAACATAGAACATTGTAAAAGGAGCAGCATGTAGCTGAAAATTGTTTTGCATTCTTTACCTTAGCAAACATCCACTGATGGTATCAGTAGAACGCATACCGTTGTATCATAAAAAAACTTAAATAAAAGACACATTTTACCAAGATTCATTCATTTGCTCTCCATTTAGTAATTTCTGTAACTTTTCCGTTTAAAGTGACAAGGCAGGTTTATGTACTGTTTAACACTGAGGCCAAAGATAGAAAAAACAAGGCTGAAGGCTGGAAATGAACAAATCTGTAGCATTAAAACAAAAGTAATGAGTTAAAATATGTAATTTCTGTATGCAATTTATAAGGCTAATTTGTGCATCCAATAACTTTTTATCTGTGTGCTGTGCTTTAACGAATTCAGTGAGCAGGAGCTGCAGTATTGGAGCATTTCTTGTCCTTCTGGCAACCTTAGTTCTCGCTGCAGCATTCAATTATCAAAATGTGTCTGAGCAACAGAGCTGAAAATTTGTCCCAAATTTTAAAAAAGAGATTTTTGGTATATACGTTGGTAATTCAACTTTGGCTTCATCAAAAGACAAGATGGTGAAATGTTCTTAATGAAATCATAAAACCAAGCATGGTTTCAGTGGGACCACTGGGCTAACTGCAAGTCAAGAGAATACAAGCTGCAGTGTGCTGACACTGACTTTATTTCTACCATTACTACACAATAATTCAGGAATTTGTATGACACATATTTTTGTTTGAAGCCATTCCAATGAAAACAGCATAAAACAGCTTTCTACCCCCCTCCCCCCTTTAGCTTTCCATTTCTCTAAAGAAACTAGAAACATGTTAAGATGTTAACAAAATCTATCAAAAACCAAATGAATGTTTTTAAAGTGATGATGCTCTGCAAGAAAGGTCAAATGAGTGAGAATAGGTTCAAGGCTTGCTCTGGGATTTTTTCATGCAAGATAGTACAGTACATGCATGATTGCAGGTTGTGTAACACTTGACTCTCCAGGATCCTCTTTCTTTCCTAGCCAAGTGTTATGAAATACTAAATCCAGGCATCATTCTAAGAAATATGCCCTTATCCAGAGGCACTTATTTCCCTTTTCCACTTCAAATCACTTCAACAGATTTTAAGTTAGTTGAGTCTTTGAACAAAATAGCTGTACACAAACATGTCTAGACAAAACCAAGAAAAAACCCACTCATTTGACCTGCTGTCCTTAACATTGAGTGATTTACTGATGAGCATGAGACTCCTCAACCAATCACTTGAGTTAGTTGTAAAACACGTGAATGGGAGTCACACAGTCTGATAAAGATCTGAAAGCATACGTGAGAAAGGTAACTTAACATTCCCATGTACCCAATACTCTGTTTAGCCTACAAATAAATCTAGTTGTTTTTTTCTCTACAATGCTACAACAAACAGGACATTGAAAGTTGTGTGTCTTCAAAAATCTTCGAATAACAAAGATGCTGTTTACGTGCTTTTGGACAAAATCATGAATATCTTTTTTGTTCCATAAATAGGTTTGATATTCACTTTATACGTTATTTAAGATCAATTTAACTTGTTTGAATACTTTTAAGTTCTGTGAAATGTTTTAACATAACAGCTAGTATACTTCCAGCATACTGACTGGAATCCAGCTGGAATAAGTAAGCCAGCTGCAATACAGTTCAAAAGAATTGTATTTTCTTGAACTGTCTTCAAGAAAACTCTAAATTCTCCATACAGTAGGATTGAGTGTGTGCGTGAATAGTTGTTTGTCTCTCTATTTGGCCCTGCGATGGACTGGTGAACTGTCCAGGGTGTACCCTGCCTCTCGCCTGATAAATGCTGGGATAGGCTCTGGCCCACCCGCAACCCAATTGGATTAAGTGGTACAGAAAATGAATGAACGAATGAATGAATGAATGACTGTAATACCAGAAATGAAAAGCAAAGACAGATGCTTTATGCTGCACTATATTCCTACTATACCCATCCAAATTAAAACCCCTCAGGCCCAAAACCGCCATAAATACCAACTTGAGTGTGAATTACCTACAAAGCCCTTTTTATGTTTGCTATCTCTAACTTATGTAACATTCAGGTTTAGGCTTGTATTTATCTCTTGTCATCTGGTGCCAAGCTTCTTGTGGCCTCTCTGTTGTCACTATTGATGCCCTCCTGCTGCTGATTGGGAGATTGTGTTATCAGGCGGGCCCTGGAGCCAGCCAGCTGCACTGATGGAGTGACAAGAAGCACACCACTGCTATACAGAAAAATGTGTGGCATTCACACACGAACCTCCAGACTTTTCTGAGTGTGTGATGAATCAGGTGACACTACTGGCAAGTCTTTATGCTTAACAGGCAGAGTGGTTTGATTCTTATGATCCATTTATACATTTTGTGGAGAACAGAGACACAGTATCCCACTATTTGTGAATCTATTTTCCGTTTAATATGTATCCATATTTTTGTTTTTGCTTTGGTTTTACATTTGGCAGGAAAAGGATAAAAGTTGATCTCCCCCAGTTAACAAACTTATATTTTCTGCTGATGTGTTAAAGATGTAAATGGGGAGTTTGCTGAATGCATTCTGTGAAAATTCCAATGTCTTCACTTCCTTCAACTGTTGATATGCAGAGTGCTAAAACATGAGTTGTATATTTCATAAAAACGATTAAAAGTTAAACATATCAATGACAAAAACAATCTTTAACATATATGTAGTGAAACCAAATGTAAACCAAAAACTGAGAGACACATTTTCACTGCAGAGGTGTCAGATAGGTGCGTACAGATTAACTGTATGGAAGGAAAAAATTATAATTCATTCATTCACTCATTCATTTTCTGTACAATTCAGGGCTACAGTTAAAAAATAATAATATGAACTTAAAAGTAAATGACTGTGAAAGGACATGTAATTTCTTTAACACAAAACATTAAAGTAAAGCTCAGCATGTTCGGTTGGTGGGGACATAATTTAGCCCTGGGGCAATAGTTCTAGGCTTTCACTCATCATGTGTTTGCCTTATGTCATTCAATATGTTGTTTAAATTTTCTTAAGCACACTTCTCAGATCACTTGTAATATCAAACACTGTTTGAAAAATGTATTCATTTTAATCTGTGATCTCACTAATCCTGTAGAAAATAAACTATGGAAGTTGTAATTCAAGGATTATCTGCTGTTTTGATTGTAAACTGATTATAGGGATTTGTGAAAGCTTTCGTTAAGCCTGAAATGTTTTACACAACAGTGTTATCTATGCAGAAGACATCTAATCCTTTTTAGTTTGACATGTTCTGTTTGCTGGTATTATTTGGAAGCTAAAAGAAAATCTGAACCTAAAGAAGTTACATTTACCAAAAGATAAAAACACCAGGATTGCTAGAATCTTTATAAGTGGAAAAGGAGCTTGGGAACAGTTTAGCTTGTTCGAAATGATGAATTCGCAGGTGACTCCACACTAACAAACAGGACAAATATGAGGTTCTAAGACATAAAGATTAACTTTTAAGCACTTGAAGAATTGTTAACTATAATCTCACTTTAGTGTCAAAATGATTAGGATGTTTCATATTCCTAAAAGCACGAGACTCACAGAAGGCATCACATGTCTGCCACGAGTTCTTTTGGCTGAGTTAGTTTTGGAATGATAGCAACTCTTGGCATGCCACTGACATTCAAAAAATTTGAATAAGAATGATAATAATGAGAAAAAAATGCCCTCCCTTTGCCCCAGCGTAAGTAGACATAGATTTAAAATGTATAACATTTCAAGAAGTAAAGGGTAAAAAACAATGTTTTTAAAAGAACTGTTTGTCCTCTTGTATTAAAATGCAATTATTACACCTTATTTTCATAATCATGTTGTTTTCATTACTTTTGCCAATATTTGCAACAGAGGATTATATAAAATAATTGTATTAGTCAGCATGAACTTCTAATATTTTACAACTTCAAACAACCCCAATCTCCCACTCAATTTTACCTCAAATTCTGAGAAGGATCCTGAGGTATACTTTCTCCTCCTTATGCGGCAACGCCGGAATCTCAACCAACATTGAATGATAAGTGACATTTGCTTTAGACTTGGATGTTCTAATCACTCTCCATGCTGACTTAAAATTGGTTGCAGAATGCGAGCAGTGCCTGCTGACTCTGCTTGATGAAGCCAACAGGACCACATCATCTGCAAAGAAAAAAATCAAACTTGATCCCTACCACCTCTTGTCATAGCTCTACATTCAGATTATAGAGAAGCAGTGACAAAGAGCAGCCTGGGACTGTAGAGCCCAACACTCACCAAAAAATGAAAAAACTTTGCAACTTCAGCCCGATTTTGACCCAACAGATACATCGCGGACAAACTTTCATTTTTGTGGCTGATTTTGGCTTGGTGGGTCGCAGAACCATCGTCTTTACCCCATGGAGTTTGAGCCGGCAATCCGGTGTCTGGGACACCTCAGGACCACAACAAGAAAGTGTAGCATGATTTAATTTTTAAAAAAGGTCCTATGACGAGTTTGTACGTGTTGACCAATAGGAGTATAGAGTGCGGCTTCCTGGTAAATAGGGCTAATAGCTTCTGTCCTTCAGATAGAAAGCTCATAACCCCCTCCCCACCACCACAGAAGAACAAGTACCCTGTCCTTTCTTCTCTCTCCCTCTTAGCTGTCAGAGCAGAGGACAGCCACTCTCACCCAAGGTGCCTTCTGTTGCCATGACTGACAGATACTTGTCCCGCTTCCTGTTTTGTGCGCTCGGAAGGCTCTGGGCTACACGGGATGATCAGTGGTGGGGTGCGTTTTGTATTGCGGCCTCTTGTTGGCAAACAACCTGAGCGACATATGACAATCATAAACGATCAAACAAATCTTGTAGTCATAACCAGGCATGACTGGTAGCTGCCAAACTACTTTACTTTAACCACAGAGGCAGCACGTTTATTATAAATGTATTATCCAGTATGTTGTAAATTTTTCCTGCAATAGTGGCTTTCTCTCAACTCCTGTTGTTTAATGTCAACAAGTAGCGGATGTGTTTGTTACCACAACTGTCTTCTTAGAATAGCTTTAGTCGCCAGTTTCATCCATCCAGCACTATAGCAAACATAGCACTATGTGATTTCCGAGTGTTATATGATTAACGTCAAGCTGAAACTCCTCTGTTGACGTCAAGCGGAAACTAAAGAGCCCTCTGTTGAATCAAAAGGTAAATTCCTTCTTCCAGTCTGATGTGCCTGTCCATAGATAAGTTGTCTGAAGCGCTAACATATTGTAAACTTTTTAATATAAACTAACCGTAATCTTCCTTGGGAAACCACAAGGGTACCATTCGCAAGTCAATTCTTGGTCCTCGCATATCTAATGTTTGTCGGATTCTCTTTGAGAAATGAAAGTCATGTTTCTACTGTCTACCCAAATACCTCCCACGTGCAAGTTTTTTTCATCAACCAATCTAAGGCATGTATGCTCCTGTCTTTACCCAGGTGTCCTGGATAACTTGCAACAGAAAGTTTGATTCAAAGCCCTTTCTGGTGTCCAAGTCACCCAGAAACCTTACCCAGATTAGGGAGACTGGAGCTTCTCTCTGGAGCCAGGCCTGGTGCAGAGGTTTGTTGGAGCATGCCTGGTTGATGGGCCTTTACACATGTGGTCTGAACAGGCAGCCCCAAAGAGCCACAAGGGCCCAACATCCCTATGGAAGGATCTGTTGATATGTGAATGAGTAGAGGTGGGTAGAAAAAATGTGCTAAAATTAATTTTACTTCAAAATAACAGTAGAAGTAGTCCTCCAAAAAACTCCTTAGGAGTGAGTATTTGGTGAAAAGACTTAACTGTTTGATTGGGACATCTGATTTACTTAAGACAAATAAGTCACCAACAATAATTTATTCTTCAATATAAAATGCATTGTCTCCATAGCTTACTCTGTGTTTAACTAATACAGTATTTACATGAAATACTCCTTAGGATTGGGACTGTGTAACCAAGTAAAATTAGCCTCCATTTAACCTCAGCAAACCACAGGGTAAAACACACCCCAACATGTTTCCTCAGTTTAGAGGTCGAGGTTTTGTTTGCTGTAACATTGGTTTGTTTAGGCAGACACAAGACACTATGCAGCTGTATTTTGTAAAATATGGTGGAGTACACATACTCCGAGAAGGACTTTTCTTTTTTAAAGGTTACTCAACTAAATGTACTGTAATGGAGTAAATATAACCATTATTTGAACTCCTTTTGAAAAATAGTCTTTGAAATGCTTTAAATAGATTGTAGTTGCATTAGGTTTGCTCAATAACACACACACAGTCTGCATCGGAAAAAGTTTTCTTCATCAGTTTCTTCGATTACAACATTGATGTTTAGAATGTACACTCACACACTCTTTTTTCTAGTGTTGTTCTTAAATTTGTTTAGATTCTTTTCATTTTCTTTTGTAATTTATGTTTCCATTTCTAACTGTTTTCTTCATGTCTACCAAGAAGAGACCTTTTTCTTGACTTTGGGGTCAAGCACAGAAAAAATGAACGAAATGAGAAGTAACAAATCTCTCTCTCGCTCTCTCTTTCTCTTTTTTTTTTTAAAAACTAGAAAGATTACATTTGCATTAGCTCTATAGCTGTCAACCCACTGAGCAGCTGCAGTGGTTTGAATTTGTGTTTGATTGCATCTATGATTTCAACTGCAGAGTTCAAGCCCGGTTTTGGCTCGACAGTTTGTTGAAGCAGTATTGGTGTAATCTGAACCCGTTGAGATGAAATCACAAGAAAAGAGAAACTTTAAAGACAAAAGTCAAGATGAGGCATGTACATAGGTAGCCTTCATAGGTTGAATTCTTAAGTTTGTTTTAAGTTGTCAGATAAGATTCAAGACTACACCTGCATGAATATTTTGTTGTGCTGTAGATTAATAAGTTATTCAGTTTTTGTTGTTCTTAAATTTGAAAAGTTAGCTCCAGCGCAATAAACCCTCACTCTGACAAGTGGCAATACAAAATGGATGGATAGATGGAAAAAAGAGTGCATCATTGAGTGTAGACTCAAAACATTGATGTAGTAATGCAGTAATACATGAAGAAAACTTTTCCAAATGCAGACTGTGTGTCTGTTAATGAGCAAAACTACAATTCAACTACAATTTACTGTACTTGAAGCATTTCAAAGATTTCTTTTTTAAACAAGCTCAAATAATGGGTTCACATTTTAGTTGCCAGTAGCCAAGCTCCGGTGACAATCAGAGCTAGGTAGTAACAAGTTATATTACTCCATTACATTTACTTGAATAACTTTTGAAAAGTAGATTCCTTCTCGGAGTATGTTTACTCCACCATATTATACAAAGTATGTTGTGCTTACACACTCTACAGCTGTGCGGTGTCTTCTATGTCTGCCTCAATCAACCAATGTTTCAGCAATCAAAAACCTCAACCTCTAACCTCAGCATTACACTTTATTAAAGTCAGAATTCTCACAAAATAAGTCAGAATTCTGAGAAAACGGTCAGAATTCTGAGGTAAAATTCATGATTCAGAGATTAATGTCGGAATTCTGAGAAAAAAGTCAGAATTCTAAGATGAGAGGCACAATTGTGAGGTTAATGTAAGAATTTTGACTTTTTTTCTCAGAATTACATGTTTTTTTATTCAGTGGCCCTATAATACTTGGAGCTGCATTGCCAAGAGGAAATACTGCACCTCTCAGAGCCAGTTTGTTTCTTTTTAAAACAATTTCAAATATTCAGCAACCCTTTAATGAAAATGGTTTGTCTTAAAAAAGAATGAAGCAGGATGTAGAACACCAACCATTTAATTAGTTGAGAAATTGTAAGACTTGGTGTCAGGAAGCTGGATAAACAGGATGCTGAAAAGACATCATGGTCTCCTTTGTGCATGCTGAGTTCACTGCTTCTCTTTGCCGCCTGTAGCTTCAAGTGCTGATAGTTTAAATTCTTTCAAACCATAACAACATTCTTTTTAGTTATTTTACCTTTCTTAGGAAAAAAAAGTTTTTGCTGATGGAAGACAAATACAGTTGTGAATGACATCTCCAGTGAGGAGTGCATGAAAGTATCCTTTAGTTTGGACCCCCCGCCCCCAGCCAGTGTGCTAGTTCTTTAGGCGTCCATATCTATTAATCTTTCCAGGCCCTCCTGTACTCACCATCAAAGTATATTCCCACATCTATTCCGGTTTGACCATAGTAAATGGTCTGTGCTGTTGTGGCTTCAATTGATTGCTGGCGGTAAATAAAGTGGATGGAGCAACTATGATTTGAAATGATTGCAGATATCTGCAAATGAAAAAAAAAATTACATCATTTTGAAAAATAGAATTATTTGGATAACTACTTTGATCGTCATTGAAATTTATTGAATTTGAGAACTTTCAAGTTTTTGTTAGTAAAGAAAACATTAAAAAGATATTGAAGAAAATATAGAAAATATATTCTAACTCACAATGGTGTCTAATTTAAAATCATTATATAAGTTGTTAGTTTACTTTCAATTTATCAAAACAACATTTACTAGTATTTCACTTGTTGGTAAGTTTTGAAAAAAAAAAAAAATCAAGGTATAAATTACATATAAAGCCGAGACATAATTATAACATCCATTACAACTTTGTGAAAGACTTCCTGGATTTTGTTGGATTGTTATAAACTAGTCCTTACATATAGTCACAACTGGTACTGATGGTTTAGCCAGAAACGTGTTTTCTTTGAATGTGTAAAGCAGTAATATTGATAATTGCTCAGTGTAAAATAAACAATGCTTTGACACTACATATCCATTCACACATACATTCAAACAGCACCACTGACACATAAGCTAATTTGGTGCTTCTGTTCTCATTTATACCACAAAAGGCACATCAGGAGACAACGAAGGGTTCAATGTCTTACCCAAGGGCACTTTGACATGTTGTCAGGGAAATCTGTTTGGCCATTATGTCTGGAGGATTTGCTGGCCAAACAGAAAGCAGAATAACAAGAGAGAGATAGCAGCAGGTACAGTATGGTATGGTATCACCTCCCTGCTACAGGGTGAATGCCAAACATTGAAACTCAAAAATTCCCAGAACACAGCAAAATAAGGGCAAAATGTTAGAAAAATTACACCTCTGCTGTAAGATTTAACTGAAGCTTAGGGTTAGGGTTAGGTTTGTTATAGGGGGTATTCTGCTTAGGCTGCCTTTGACTGCCCTCTTTTTAAGAACTACTGACCAAGTTGACCACTTCTTCTGATTAAATTAATTTTTCTATATTAAAAAGCTGCAGATTAAAAAAAGCACTCATTGTGCACTTGAGTAAACCCTATTTAGTAGTGGGGATGGGCCGTACTGTGACTCTGCCTTCTCAGGCCCAGTAGGTGTGACCTCACTGAACAAAAACACACATGTAAAACAAGTTCTTGCGTTTGCCGGTGAGCTTCTTCTTCTACCCTGCCTCACACACACACACACACACACCAGCCTCCAGTCTCTGCACTGAGGACGCCCTAGTGTCTGCGGGAGAGAGACAGAGTGTGTCCACCTCTGTGTACTGGAGTCTTCCACAGAAACAAGCCTTTCTAAGCCTCCGTACCTCACTGGAAAGAAAACATGACAGACACAGCAACCAACATGCGTCTGAAGCTCCCCATCACCTGCTTCATCCTGGAGATCATCCTCATCATCCTCTTCGGTGTATTAGTGGAGTACGACCATGACACTGATGCAAAGGGGCATGACAACAGCTCATCTTCACATTCTGCTATTGAGAATGAGTTCTACTACCGCTATCCAAGTGAGTTTCTGGTGAATCAAGTGAAACCTCAGATTGTAAACTGTAAACTTAAAAACTTATGACATGTATAATACGATCACGAAATGATGCTTTTTAAATTAGTGACCTAACTTTTGTGTTTTTGAACTAATTAACTTCTTCACAACACAGCACAGAAATAGCTAACATATTTTCATTTCCCCCAAAAATAACAGCTCTCTTTCTCTCAGTGACCCTAAAAAAATTTTGTGATTGTGATTTTTGCACACTTCTTTGCATGCAACCATTTCCTTTGTCCCATTTTTTCATGCTTATTCCACTACTGTTTTGTCAATGAAAACTTTTCTGTGCAAGAGGACAAACTGCTGAGCTGAATTACAACAGCTCTCTATTCCCTTAATTGGACTGATCCCATTCTTTGTGTTTGAACTTTTCATTGAGATGACTTCCAGTCCACTGCTATCCCACAGAGACATAGGTCTCTCATCACCAGTGTTCTGATTTACATAAACTGACGGTGTAGAAAGAAGAACTATTCATTCTAATGAAAGCAGTCATGCTCATTAATGTATTTATGAAAATTTACATCTATGCATCTTCACTCTGCACAAAACTAAAAGTGGAGACCAAAGATTTTCTACTGAGAGTGAGATCAAACAGTCTGATAAATTCATGATTAACCAAACAAAAACTGTTTTAGCATTTTAATCCAGTTCTCATGTAACAGTAAATTTGATCTAAACACCCTGTTGGCTGGCTAGATGTAGTACTTTTGTACCACCTCAATAAGCAAATTGTTATACTCATACATTTCTATGTATGGTTGTAGCAAAAAAAAATAAAAAAAATAATCTTGAAGCCACAAGGCCACTTTCCTGATCACAAAACTCCACCTCAGAAACTTTGTCTGAGAGACGCAGGGCTGGTGGGTGTGTCCTAACAAGTCAGACACCCAGCAGTTTACCTATAGGTGGCTCACTCGGGTGTCCTGCGGGCAAAGCAGAGATTAATGGTAATTTTGAGCGATGAAAACCCTCCTCTTACGTAACACTCCATAAATCTTCGGTTTGAGCTCCCTCCCGCAGGCGGATAACTGTTTTGTTGTCACAGCCCTTTTCCTGGTAATGAACTGCTAACTTTTACTTAATGAGGTACTGCACTGTTTGCAGCACAATAAACGTGACTTTCCTGAAATATCTAGAAGAAAGTCACAGTGCATAAATGTACAGTATTGCAATAGTTTTATTTTTGTTCAGAGGCAGTTTTAGAAAACCATAAAACAATCCATCTAAAAACATGCAACGTGCAGATGTTCCTTTGAGACCACTGTTAAGCCTTTTCATGCAGGAACAACTTGAATTCTAGAGTCAAACCTTAAACACGATGGGCTATTTGGCAAATCAAAAAGTACATCAATGCTGCCCACAAAGCTCCTGACCAACATGGACTTTTGTGACACAGATGTGTTAGAACATTTGTAAAAGGTATTGACTGAAGAATTTTGTGCATAAATTTATGATACAGCAAGGTAAAAACATATCTATAAATTATCACACCAAAGAAACCATCCAATGCAAATGAACCAATGAACCACTTGTCAAAGCTGGAGTTATGACTTTAAACAGATAGCTATTAGCACTCAAATAGACAAATCTTCTCTTGACTAATCCCCCTGCCAATCAACAAAATGATTTGCTAGCGGCACATGTGATTGAATAAATGTGCTTAAGGTTAAACCAAGATATCCTCAGGCTGACTGATTAGTTTCATTGCCTCAGCTTAATGAGGAAGTAGTGCCACAGAATCTTAAACAAGTAGATAAGATCTGCAATGTAAGGAAAGAACAAGTCAATCAACATGTGAAGCTTGAGACTAAGCAGAAGAAAACAAAGTACAAAAAGCATCAAATTTGAGTTGTATGGTTAAAGTCTACCTCCTAATGAGAACTATTAGCTTATTTGAAATTAACATGTCAAATTAGTGCTTGCTCTCATTTTTGTATAACTACAGGATACTCTATTGATGTCATGTTTCATGTCACCAAAAGAAAGCCACATGCCATTTAACCATTTAACCATTTAGCCAATGTTTTTAAAGAAAGGACAGCAGTGTTGAAATGTTTCAACACAACAAAACCCAGCAAAGTATTAACATAAAAAAAAATCAACCCAAGTACCCAAAAAGACTGGGGACTTGATCCCCAGTCTTCTTGGTCAAAGCCCAGCAAATGATCAAAACACGACGGGATTGTCAATCACTGCCTGAAGATCTGGTGCTGATTTTCATGCCCCCCCCCAACCCCGTCTGAACCACTAAGATTATGACTAGACTTTGATTGGATTGGTGAGCACAGTCCCTACATGTTGGCATGCTGATGTCAGCATTGCACTTAATGTATCTCAGTGCTGAAGTCCAGTTACAGAGACATTGAGCACAGTTTCAACCTGTCGGCCCGGCTAATTTCCTCCCATTGATGGACGTCCCTGTGGGAATCATTAATGTCATTGAACTTAATCAATAAGCTTTAAACCTAAGTGACAGAAAATCTTCTCTGTTTGTTTCCCTTCTAAATGCAATCAAACGTGGCGTGCGTTAAAATTACTCAAAGTACAATGTTCCCTTTGCTTCTAAAGTCCCTGGTTTAACTGATGCAAAACGAACCCTTTCATGTTTGCAGTAGAAAAGCAACGAAAAAAAGATTCTGTCCATTTGTCCTTAAACTTTGAATAAAAAAAAAACAGCAAAAAAGGTATTTATTAACAAAATATTAATATAGTAACAGTAGTAGAATGGTAATGAGATAGCATATACTTAGTTTTAACATTATATTCCCAAACCAAGTGGGTAAAGATGAATAAACATGGCAAGTTTATTTCCACATTTTTAAATAAGATTCATAGTCATTGAAAAAATTTGCTCTAACACCAACAGAAACTTAAAGGGTTAAAACTCACTAAAGTTGGTTTTAAGGCAATGATTGAATGACTGTTTGTCTTTAAGGTCCTATTGAAAGAACTAAATGTCTAAGGTTGAGAAAATTGTTAAAAAGTAAAAAGCCATTAGCTTTCATGTGGTCAACAATATTTAACCTGACACCTTCACAGTCATGGGAGCTGAAACAGAAGTTCACCTTCTCGTCTCCAGGATGTTTGAACATCCCGTATCCTTAAAAGAAGGAGGGGGGAAAAAAGCACATTAGTTCACATTTCTCATGCTCTGCAGTCATGCATGTCCTTTCTGCTTTCTTTTTGTTTTAAACAGGTACATGTTTTCAATCCTCTCTTTGTGGAATAATAGTGCATTGTGAGTTATTTATGTTAATGTGAAATAAGAAATATTCCTAAGAGGTATAGAGCAAAGGACCACCTTAAAGTGAACCAAGTTTTGAAATAAGGAATAAAGGCCGACAGATAAGTTGATAGACTCTTTATCTTCATTGGATGAAATATAATACAACTACAGGTGATCTCTATTGGTGCAACACAATCTGACAAGCAATGACAGGTGGCAGGTTTGATCTCATTCCCAGCAGCAGAAAAACATTCCTTCTATGGCTGCTCATTTTTTCTCATTTCATTTTGTCTTTCTCCCAGATTCAGTTCACTAGAAATCCAAATATCTATTTATTTGTTCATTTTTTGGACACTTGAGGATTTATGAAGTTAGGAACTTTTTTTCCATTGACAGAAGAATATAAAGTATAAAGTTAAGAAGAATCTCAGTCTTGCAATCAACAAAATGTTAAAAACATCATTTTAGAAATGCCCCTGAAGCTTGCACCCTGCAGATAGAAGGTGCCCTGGACCAGTGGGAACTGTATGTATCTAGGCCAAAGTGACAACAAGGACACTGGCAATGTCTGTGCATGGCCATGCCAATGAACAGTCACCATGGTGACAGTAGTCATGGCACAGAGCAATATTGTGTATTTGGGACAACTAATAAGCAATGCTCACAAATTATGTGAACTACAAGTGAGGGCAGAGGAACCCACTGGATTATAACTTCATATTTCTAATCCAAAACAAGCAGTTAACCATTTTATATATTTTGATTATATTATTTATTGTATTTCATTTATTTAATTATACTTTATAAACAAAGATTGACAACCTTTGAAACTACGAGTTTCCAAGTTCAAATTGCAACAACCAGGTCTTGCTGCACAGGTTTTGAGTTATGGCTGAACCTGGTGTCCTGGATAACCAGAGCTTACATAACTGAGCCTTCTAAGAAGACCTGTTTTCACTAAGAAAGCCTCAGGTGACATAACTCTTGGCAATGACAAGGAGCATGTGCTAACAGAAAATGTGCAAAACGACAATAAATGCTGATCTGAGGGACAGACTTTTTACTGTGTCTAAAAAATGAAAATGAAAAAGAAAATCTTATAGTCAAGGTGTTTAAATTTTAAATCTTTTTATTTTTTAAAAATCATTTTAGTCAAGCCAGTTGTTTGAAAGAAATTTACCTTTTGAATATAAAAATCCACTAAAAGGTAAAGAAATGGTTCTTTATTTTCTCATCTTTAAGTGATTGTTCATTTCATTCTGCAGGCTTCCAGGATGTACATGTGATGATCTTCATCGGCTTTGGCTTCCTCATGACTTTTCTGCAGCGTTACGGCTTCAGCAGCGTGGGCTTCAACTTCCTGATCGCTGCCTTCGCCCTGCAGTGGGCCACTCTGATGCAGGGCTTCTTCCATGGCATGCATGGAGGCAAAATCCACGTTGGAGTGTTGAGGTATGAGGTAAACCTTTGTGTACTTAAATCAACAATTACATGCTACTTCCTTTTTACTTTTGATTAATATTTGAGAGGTGTCCTCCACAAACAGTATCCCAAACATACATTTCAGTAAAGTGATAAGTTTGGAATGGATTTCATGATGATTTTCGTGCAGCAGTAGACTATGATCAAGGAATCAGGTCCCTTGATTTCTACAAATAAGAAGTTTACCAATAAGATTTTTTTCTTAATAAGTAATCAAGCAATATGTCTATATCTCTTTCTTCTTGTCCAGTACTTACAACCATTTAAAGGTTGACCTTATTTGTTACTTACCTTTGCAGTGCGGTCCATGCTTGAAAGTGTCTAATTTATCTAACCTTTCAGGCAAGATACTGTACAGAGTTTTACCATTAACAAAAAAGGTCCAATATTTCACAAACATTGGTACATCATTGTTTTATATGAATACAACTGAATTAGCAGGATGGAACATGTCATGTAAAGGCGTGCATACCCTGTACAATCTGTTCTTAATCTCTGTTTTTGTCTTTCAGTATGATCAATGCAGATTTTTGCACCGGCTCTGTGCTGATTTCATTCGGAGCTGTTCTGGGTAAAACCAGCCCCATCCAGCTGCTGGTTATGGCGATGTTTGAGGTCATACTGTTTGCTGTCAACGAGTTCATCTTGGTGACCCTTCTGGGAGTAAGTTATTCTGCAAAGACCCCTAGAACATTTTTTGTGTTCAATCTTAAAATTCAGTATAAACTGGCACTGCAACTTGTGACATTTAGGGAATAAGAGGAAAAAAATCTCAAATTCTTCAGGCACACATTAGCTGCTATTTTAAACCATGAACATCACCTCTGCTCCAGTGCAGCAGTAAAAACTAAGATGTGAATTGTATTGTGTTTCAGACAAGGGATGCAGGAGGCTCTATGACCATCCACACATTTGGAGCCTACTTTGGCCTGATGGTGACCCGAATCTTGTATCGGCCCAACCTGGACAAGAGCAAACACAAGAACTGTTCCGTCTACCACTCCGACATGTTTGCTATGATCGGTAATTGTCATACAAAGGAAGGGATTTCTAGGATTGTAATCCTAGTGGTTTGAAATACTAGGTGCTGACAAGTGGTTGTCAACAAGAGATCTTTTCTTTAGTTTCTTTCCTCATATAATCCTTCAGATTAACATGAGAGCTAAACCAAACATGAGATATTGGAATTTATGGTGCAACGTTTCTAAGAAATCTTACAGTCTGCACTGATGATCCTCCTATACATTACGTATATCATTATTTTCCTTTACATTACAGGCACCCTCTACCTGTGGATGTTTTGGCCTAGCTTCAACTCAGCCATCACAGAACGTGGAGATCCCCAGCACCGTACAGCCTTGAACACCTACTACTCCCTGGCAGCCTGCACTATGTCCACTTATGCCATGTCTGCCCTCACAGCTCACGATGGCAAGCTGGACATGGTGAGGAGACAAGATTGTCGTTTCTGCTTTTTATACGGTTTCCAGCATAATAATCTACCAGGGCGTGTTCAAACATTTTGTAAAGTCATTCACAGTTAAAATGTCACAAAAGATGGCTAAAAGTTCACATTCAGTTTTAAAGCAAAGGTGAAGCTTAAACCAACACTGGCATAGTTTCAAATCAGCACTGGAGACAAAAGATTGCAAGAACAAGAAAAGTTTAATCTTATCTTCACTTCCTGTCTGCAGGATCAGGTTTTCAGACACATGACAAAGTTGCACAAGAGATAAAAGCTGACTAGCAAATAGGGAAAGGGTGCACACCCCAAAAAGTTTAGATTGTGAGTCACATGCACAACCGCTGTCAAGCTCACCTGTCATCTTTCCAGTTTTTTTTCACAAAGTGTGAGATCAGGTTTGTAAATCATCATGAGATAAACGATCATTATCAAATTCAAGAGAACTACATTGAGTGCAGGGACAAACTTGCTGCTACACAGCCTTTCGATAGTGAAGACAGGCTAATCGCCTTAAGGCATCTAACTGTTTCTGATACAATACACTTGTTTGCGGCGACAAAGTATGAAAGCAAAAGCTGCAACATTTTTTGGCAGGTTCTGTAACTCAAATCAGAAATTTTCATCTGGTCACGTGGCCCTTTGTTCAGTTTGTTCCCTCTCTAGTAGAGTAGGAACAGGATAAGTTCACAACAACAAAAACTTTAAATTAACAATGATGCATGATGGGAATATATTTAATTTGTAAACAAGTTGATATTAAATAAATGTGAACAAAGCTTCTATCCAATAAGACATCATAATTTAAAGAGGCAAACTAAAACTCGATGATAGATGTTAACAGATCTGTTGACTATGATACAAAAGCAGTACAACGAAATCAATGTAAAGTAAGGAAATCAGGAAGTATGAAAGAAAAGTGGAATAACTTAAGAATATGAGTAATTATCATTTTATAAATAAAACATGACATAAAATCATGGACATACTAACACAAGTGTGTTTATCTAACGCTGTAGCTACATTTGAAAATAAAATTGAACTAAGGCTGCATTGGTGTTTTCCAACGGGGCGTTAGAGCAAGAAGGTCTGTGTTTGAGCCTTAGCTGGTGAAGGATAAGTTTGCATGTTTTCTCCCATGTATGTTGGATTCTCTACCGGTATCCTGACTTCCTCCCATCATCCAGAAACATCAATGTCAGTTAATTTATCACTAAATCCTGTGGTTGGTAGTTTGCCTCTGTGTTGGCCCCTGCGATAGACTGTCGACCTGTCCAGGGTCTCCATCTTTTATGTGTAGTATGCAAAAACCTTAAAACGTCAAATGATTATAGGTGTATTAATCCATGTTTTCTCTATGCAGCAACCATTGTCATTTATCTACATTTAAGATAGCTGATGTTAGAGAGTGTTATGAGCCAGTTGCATGAGCCAGAAATGATGTGCTTCCCCTGGGGAGGAAAAGAGTGTCTGCAGCATTCTGTGACACTTGATATTTAGTATTTATACTGTTTTAATAATTTGTTTTAAAATCATTTAAATTATCCAGGCACACTGCCTCAGTCATCATTAAAGGGATATGTATGAATGAACAAATGCTCAAAGATGTTGGACAAAAACCACAAAAAAATCATCTGTAGTGCAGCAGAGTGTGATGCTGCCAGATAAATGCATATTTTTGTAAACTTAAATAAAATTCCCCTGTTTATCTTATTTTAGGTCCACATTCAAAATGCTGCTCTTGCCGGAGGAGTTGCAGCAGGAACAGCTGGAGAAATGATGCTGACACCTTTTGGCTCCATGATTGTTGGTTTCTTGGCCGGGATTATCTCTGTCCTGGGATTCAAATTTCTCTCTGTAAGTGGTGTTCATTTTCACATCAAACCGTTTGAATGGTGAATTTAACATCTGGGCTGTTCGACACACACTTATCCTTTCACTGAACGGGATTGGAGTGTTTTAACTCTGTGACGATGTACATTTTCAGCTAAAATAAAAATAAAAGTTGACAAACGCTTTTGTTTTCAGATGATTCTTGATGGAATTTTATTTCCCTTGAGACACAAATTGTAGTTTTTATTCTGCTCATAAGAGCAGTTTCCAGATTTTATTGACAAATGTGACACAAACAGCAACAACTGTTTCCCTCCTTCAGCCCATCCTGGAAGAAAAGCTGAAGATCCAGGACACCTGTGGCGTTCACAATCTGCACGGCATGCCTGGTATCCTGGGAGCCATCGTGGGAGCTGTTACTTCTTCTCTTGCGACCAAAGATATTTATGGACATGGGTAAACAAAATATTTTGAGCCAGTAAAATTCAGCAGATAATTTAGCTTTTATACATTGCTATTCATTTGTAATTTCAAAAGAGGCCACAGATTTAAAAAATGAAGTTGGGTGGTCTGTTTACATTTTTCTCTCTGTGTGTTATTTAGTTTTCATGATGTCTTCCCCGAAGTGAGCAATGGAGAAAGAACAGCAACTTACCAAGGTGGCGTACAGGCCATTTCCCTCGCCATCACTCTGGGCGTCGCCCTGCTGGGGGGCCTTATTGTTGGTAGGTGAAGCATCTTCTCAATAAAAAATACAATATCACTAAAATGCTACACACAGACACATATATATCAACTGTTCATGTTGATGCTGATGAGAGACAAACTGTATTTACTTTTTTCTTTTTTTTCTTTATTTTCACAATTTATTAAGTTATTAAGTTTTTTTTTGCGTTAGCGTTTTAAAAAAAGGTTTAAATGTATGTAGCCTATTAAATGTTTTGTCTGCTCGAAATAAACTGCAATCAATCAATGTATGTAACTAACAGGTCTAATCAAAACTCAAAAGACAAATAACTTTTTACTCATTAGTTAAGATGTACTTTATCCTGTGTGCTAATGAAATTATTTTTTATAAGAAAAGATAAAATATATACATTTAAGTAACATTTGATATTCATACAGAATGCATTAATATGTGCTTTGGTAAGCTCTTTAACTTTGTGGTAATTAACTCTAACACTCCCAGTTCTACTGAGGTAATGTTCAAACTGAAAAAGTACTTGGTTGATGAGTTTATCCTCCCCCTTACTGTAGCCGTCTACATGTACGTTACCATCCTTTGATGAACAGCTATCTTGGCCTTGATCACATACAGTATCAAAAGGAAAAATTCCTGGGTTTACAAATCATTAGCTGATTATTTCTAAAATTTTATTTACTTTTAAATTTAATTTAATTTAATTTTAATTTACATTACAGTCTAAAGAGAGTTCTCTTGTCTTGTGTTCAGGTTTCATCTTGAAGTTGCCAGTCTTCGGTGCTCCGAATGATGCCACCTGCTTTGAGGACAGCATTTACTGGGAGGTGAGTTCAATTACACAAGCTCATTACAGTATACTGACATTATTAGTATAACACTGTTGTTACCTTAGTTTGCATAGAGTTGGGTTTTCTGTTTATGGAGAAATTCCAGATGATAAATTCTGTTATGATACAGGTGTGGGTTTAACTGGTTTATAAACATTTTTTAGTACTAAGAAAAATAAAAAGAATAAAAAAGCATTATAAAGGAACCACAAACCCACAGATCCTGGTAGAAAACAAATATATCCCTTAATTTTACATCCATAAGATGGTGATATTGAACCGACAGTCAGGAAACTGTGGATGAAGCATTGTAGTCTCAGTCAGATGAGGTAGTGTCGCATTCTGACCACCAAGTGGCGCAAATTTACCAGCATTAAGGCAAGGATCCCTGCTGGGTGATGTAAGACCTATTTCTCTTTAAGTTGACTTCACTTAGATTTCCCACCAGCAGATTGTGTATCACATCATTTACTTATTATGCTCATGATTTAGGTTTGACTGCACATGCTGCACCCAGAATACAGCAGAAATAAAAACAGGCTGACATCTCACCGTTCACTTCTCACACAGATTATTTACCGTATTAAAGTCTCTCTTGAAGTAAAGTCTCTGTGATAATTAAATGTTTTACTCGTTTGTGTAAAGTTCTATGGATTGTTCTATTCCTTCTGCTGTATTAGTCCTTTTTTGTAAATGAGTTTAATAATCTGCCATCCAATTATTTGACATCAGATTAGTTTTATCTTTATAAGAAAGTCTATAGAAGAACCAAAGACAAATTCATGCCTTAAAAACCACCTAAGCACTGCATTTTGAAAGATATCACCTTGATGAGTTTGTTTTGTCTGGAAAATGGAAGGATGTGTGAGACGTTTATTACCAGATTAGGTAATTCAAATCTGGGAACTCAAATATCTGCAAATTATCTGTCCCAGGTGCCCGGAGAAGAGGAAAGCCACGGGGAGCAACTGACCACTGTAAGGTCGGAAGAGTCTGAGAAGCTCAACAGTTAGATCTTTACAAGCAGAAAACTACAAGATGCACACGCTGAGGTGTTACCATCCTAGCACCTGAGAGCCTGCCGGCTCAAAAATATTAAAATTTACCCACACTGTGCTCATCAGCTGCCTGCTTTTTTTTTTCTTTTTTAAATTTTAAGTACATCTAAAAACATCTTATTATTTGCTTTCCAAACATCTAAAACAAAATCACATTTTACAGACGACATTTTTAACCACCAGAGGATGATCTAGAGCTGTTGGGCTGTGTGTTACAGACCCGTGAGACAGCACCCGGAAAATAATGAGTCCATTTGCTGGGAAATGCTTTGTAATTGTCCCATAAACGAAAGCATGTTACAGAAATTTGATTTTAACAGCCACTTTAAACCAAAGACAAAAAACTAAAGCCAGACACCTGCATTCAGTGAATATGGCTCATAGAGAGGTGCAGACATTTATAAATGTTGCATAAATGAATCTCTTCTATTTGTTTGTTTTTCCTTTATTTTAAAAAGATTTCATACAGAGGCATAATGATATTTCTAAATGTGTGTGTTATCTCCAATTCATTCAGGTTTGGGATATTCTGCAATTTTATGTTTCCATATTAGACATGTATAGGTTTAGTAAGACTAGAAATGCCAATCTGTTTAGTTTTTGCATTTCATATCATTTGTATGTTTTAAACCTAAGGAACACTTGGTACATTTTTAGATTAGTCTAGATTGACTGGATTGTCGATGATAGTTGTATCCACAGTGGGAGACTTTTTTTATGATGTCAGACTTTTTGAAACACATTATTGGGTTGTGTTTGAATAAAGAAACTGTGTAAGAGAATGCCTTGCCTCATTTTATGTTCAATGTTGAATAACTAAGAATTGTAACCAGGGATTAAGTAAATAGGGTGGAAATATTAATGACATCCTTCTTGGGGGGGACCATCATTCAGAAATCTCAACCAAAATGGCCCACAGACAATTCTGATTTAAGATGTTTTAAAACAAAGAGGATTTAGTTCCACCTTTAGGCGAAGCAGAGCTTTGAAAACAAATTGCCTCTATAAGATGGTCTACACACAGTATGGGGGATGATTAATAATACTCCATGAGAACAAACCACTTTTACTTGAAATTATGTTGGATACTCAGAGACATGATAGGATTCATTCAGAGTTTTATGAGATTGAAACTGTGAAGAACTCAAACATACATAAATACAAAATGATTTTGCCTATTCTGTGGAGCTGGAAATGACTGAAAATTCTCATTCACATTTCTGACCATTTTGTATGAAAACTTTACGCTCCTAAGATCAGCTCATGCCTTGTCAAATCAATACCTTGAAAAGTATTCCACTGTTTCAGGGGTTACAGTTGACAATATCCTTTCCATAAGCAGACACACGAAAATACCAGCATTACACTTTGTGCTTGCATAACAGTTTGCCTTTTTTGCAAATTTTTCAGTCATAGACCTTCATCATAGATGGCTTAATGCAAAGTCACCTTATGTAGCTTATGAAGGATAGTACAACTGTGGACAAAGGCTGGACCTGCTCCTCAAGACATTCTCTGACGTTTGTCCATTAAATAACTTCAAACATATCCAAAGTCAGACAAAAGCAGGACAAGTAAGATTACAGCAGCAAAATGTATAACTTTTAAACATGCATACAGAATTGAATGAATCCTAACCAGAATGTTTCTTTAACTATTGAATGACATGTGACCTGTCACTGTGGATAATTTTTACCAATCAAAAACATCAATAAATCCCTAAAAAGTGGTGTCAAACGTTTTTTAGAATTGAATACCGTGCTACAGTACATCCCTGTAGCCATTTATATTTTCTAAGGTAAACTGACAGACCTCAAATAGTCTGAAATTTTAAAATGCTGTCTTTCCTGATATTCTTAACTTTTACTGAGGTCTCTTACAGAGATTAAACAGCCAACTGTGTAGTCATGACTCGAAAGAAGCCCTTGAAAGACCCAGGACATGCTGGCCCAGGAACGCTTCAGGATCCCATTTGGACAGACTGGGAGAAGTGGCAGGAAGAGGTAAGTGTGGGATTCACTGTGGAAACCGATGTTTCTGCAACCAAACCTCAGATAGAGATGGATGGATTGATTATCTAATAACAGTAACAACAATGAGAACAATAAACAGAAAATGAGATCATGTATGAAAACAACAGCACATCCTATGGAGCAAGTATGATGACAAAATGAGCATGTCGATGATAAAAGCTTTAGTAGATGCGTCGAAACAAACTGTCATCCTAACTGAAGGCGAGGGGCAACATTGCCACTGTAAGGAAATCCAAGTTATGAGCTAACACAATCATCACTTCAGTACTATTTGGTGAGCATCAAGTCAATGACTGATGTGACAATAAGCTTGTATCCTTCCCACAACACCATCCCTTACCCCTCCTCCTTACATTTGATAACTGTTTCTGCACCTTTTTAGTTCAGTCAATAACACAACACCTAAAAATCTTCTGTCACTTCCTCTGGTTCAGAAACTATTTTACTGAGGCTAAAATATTTTTACGATACAAACATCTTATCAATTACATTCTCACAAATCTCATGCGATTGCTTTCATAACCACCAGATTTCCCTGGTTGCATGAACTTAAAATCCACATATATGTTTGGGGGGGGGGGAGTTTCTTACAGTGTCATGAGTGTCCCCAATACAGTTTTTTTTCTATTCATCCATCCTCTCTGAGCTTTAAAACGCTGACATCAGACCTCTTTTACTGCTGGTGCAATCAGGTTACTTTGTCCATGCAGACAAGCAAACAATTCACTGGTGTTTTTTTGTAGTTGTTGTTGTGTTTGGTATATATAACAGTCTCATTAAGAGTGCACAGTAGGCTCCTGATAATTTTACTGATATTTTATCAGGTTATTTGTTTAAACAAAAAAAACGAACTATTTCATTATGTAAAACAATAATCCACCTGCAGTTAATGATCATAAACTTTTTTTTTTACTTTATTTTTTTTAGGCTTTCAGTTTTATAATCAAGCTATTTGCATACCTCGATGCCTTGCCTGCTGCTGTGCAGAATTAATCACCCCTTACATAGAGGCCCCCTTGCAGACTGCGTGAGTCTTGTCTGACCCCCCCTCTCCCCTCCCACCCAGTTTGGTGATGGTGCCGCGGCGTGAACAGGCGCTACAGTCTTTTCCCAGGAACCAAAAGACAGGTGGACAGCTGTTTACTGAATAGGCGCTTACACTGAAGAGCTTAATTGAGCTTCATAAGGCTAATTAAAATGCAAAGAAAAAATAATCATGATTATGTTAATTATTCTATTGTCCAATATGTCTTCAGGAGATGTGCTTGTTTGGAATTATACCTGCAGTAACTTAAAGACAAAAAAAGAGAAAAGCAACCATCATTTGTGGTTTTTAGCATCAAAGCTATCAGTGTATATTGGAACAAAATCATCTTGTTAATTGTTCTGATTTCTGTGGTTTAAAAAAGAGAATAACATCTAATTAATGGCTTCATAAAAATCTTTGAATATGTCATTTTGGATAGAGTCGTTAGAGTATGTTAAATGGATATAATAAACCCCTTATTAAGTTTAACATAGTATTATAACAAAGAACTGTGATGGGAACAACTTAAAATGGTCCCAGTGTTTGTGAAATTCTGGCTCAAATCTTTCCTGATCATGCCGTAAGAGCATCATTACTCAATTTCACTGTAACATCTCATTTTATACATCACTCTTGACCTCCTGACTGTACTTCTCTGCATGCGATCCGTAAGCAAAGGCGCATGGGTATGGTGTTGATCTGGCCCTCAGGCTACATGGCCGTCCTAAGCAGCTGTAGCCTCCTGTGGCTCAGCCTCCAGCTTGTATGCGATTGTTGTCCTTAACACTGTTCTGGAGGCGAGGTGAACATAATAGATTAATAAGCTCCCTCGGGATGTCCAGGTCTCCTGTGGGAGCTCTCAGCCTGCTTACTGCCTTGTAGAGACCATAATGGGCCAAGGCTAAAATCATTGTCAAGCTGACATGCTGACAGGACAACAGGCCCTTGTGCAAATATGCTCCATTCATTGGAGATGATAGGGATTTATATGGTCCAGGGTGATTTCTTAACTCTCAAACATTCAAGAAAAGCATTTCTCCAGTGAATAAAAGTAAAAAGAAAAAAAGTATTAAAAGTAATCAAAAGTATGTAACTTTACTTTTCATAAAGAGGCTCTATGCAAGTCTCTATGCAGCATTTTCATTGTCATAAAGCAGCTTGGAAGTAATCATTTTGCTTGCCTGACCTGTTCTGATGAAAAAGCGGACATTTCCTACTCTATCGGGTCTCCCCCTACCAGAAACGTCGCTTCCAGTTTAGCCCATTGACGCTCGCGCTTGCTTTGGTTTGGAAGTCTCGCGATACACGAGATTACCACTATAAGGCCGGTCGTAAATCCGTTTGGACAAATATGCATGTTTACTCTGCGATTCGGTCTTGGCCTCTTTACTGCTTTGATAATTACTTTTACTACACGCATTTGAAGCCATGCTAACTAGCCGTAGCCTGTTCAAGACAACCGTAAGTTGCCTCTGTTTACAACATTCTTCTTCGTCTGTCGCCTATATTCTCGCTCTGGAGCTCCCCCTACCGCTTTGGGGTGCGCACTGCATGGTAAACATACCCAGACATGCATTGATCCGCTTTAAGACATACAGCAGGCATTATTTCTCAGTGTTCCTATGTTATTTGTTAATAACTTTAATAGCACATTTCTCACAATTTTGCAAATTAAATTGCAGTAAAAGATGAAACATGAACTCTTTAAGTGCCTGTAAGGTAGATTACGTGATCCCAAAAGCTTTAGGGTGTCTAAGCTGCTCTCGCCAGCTTTCAAAAAACAACTGAAAAGCTTCACAGCCATCAGTCATACACACCATGGGATGAAGCAAATGATGAAAATTTGATCCTGAACTCACATTTTCTGGCTTCAGCTGTGTTTTTTTATATTTCATATCCCCAAACAAAGCTACTGTTGTGGCTCATTCGTCACTTTTCTGAAAGGAGCAGAGACGTGCTGAGAGGTTGTGACTGATGCCAGCTAAGCAGGGGGATGATGGCACAGGGGTGTCGGTGGGGGTGCTGACTAAATGCAGGAAGTTGTTCAGCTGAAGAGGGTTTCAGCCACTCGACTGAAGGGAAATTGCCTTCAGTGCTCTATGAGTACGTAGGAGTGCTTCTCTTAAATTTCCTCCCCTGTAAAATGGCTTTCTCTGTGAATGCCAAATCAACAAAAGTAGGGGCAGTGTGCATTTGGGCCTCACAAATGTTCATCTCTTTTAAAGCTTGCCTGTGGTCCACAAATCCTGTGTTGCGACTTGTCATGACTTGAAGTCCAACCAAGTCCACCGTAAACAGAAAATGGTGACAACAAAGATACAGATTAACTGAAAAAGCAGTCTCTCCTGAACCCAAGAAACTATTTGCAGAACAGGTTTGATGGACCTGAGTTTAGAATTATCACTTTATGATGTATACAGCATAAATATAAAATGCATCATATTATTTAAACTCTGCACGACACACATTCATTCAGGCCTTCATTATTAAAAGCTGAGGTGTAAAACTAAAGAAAAATCTACAGCCCTGCTCATTCAGTTAATTTGTTCGGATCATTCTCAGAGGAAAAGAGAAAAACAAGCACAATTTGTATCAAATAAGGCTCTAAGATCGACCCATTTATCCATGAATATAATCAAATGTTTGACTAAAGTCACTAAAGTTTTGTGTCAACATTAAACTGAAAAGCTTTGAAAATCAAACACCAATTTAATCACAAAACCACAGAAACATTCAGTCAATTCTGTTTAATTTCTACATTTAAAAAAACACCCTTCTCCAATTCTCTGTTACTTTCATGTCTTGAGGTCATAATGTTGTTGATGTGCTATGCTATGAAGCGTACTTCCCTTGATCCTTCCTAAACTGCATGCAGTCCTTTAATTCTGCCTAAGATGACTAAGCAAACCCAAATTTAAGGCCCTTTAGATGGAACAAAGAAGCTTTCACAATTTCGAAGAATTATATTCATCCACCGGCTGAATGACCATTGTGACAGGGAAGGATCACATTTAGGGCAGAATGGGGCAGCCCTCTAATCCTGGAGTTCCTGCAAGGGTCCCCTGGCATAGCACCCCACGCACTAACAAGGCCTCCCACTGGACCCATTACAAGAGGAAAAACCAACAAAGGCAGTTATTACACACTCCATATGAAAGACACCAGGGGTGAAAGGGGCCAAGCTGGACACTGCCTCAACAAAAGAGAATTGACTGACCCCACCGCCATCACTGCCCCCCTACCACCCACCCACAACCCTATTTGCCCCCACTTCCATCACACGCATGCCTCCATGCTGCAGGCCTTGCTGGGGTTGGGGGAGGTCGGGGGCTTTGTGGCCGGTTTAATTGAGGCAGCTGATTGAGGGAGCATGTGGCTCATCAGAGCCTCTACAGGGGCCAACCCAGTTCTCTGAATTAAAGAGAGCAGCTAGGAAGTCACGCTAGGATCACCGGGAGACCCCAGTGAGAGAAAACGCTGAACATTCTCATTGCATGAACACATGGTGATGAGGTGACACACAGGCATGGAGGGGATGGATTTGGATTGACTGTGCCGGGTTTTTCTAGAAATGTTTTCACAATTATTTGAGCTACACTGGTTGATGTAATAGACATTTTGAAAAGCAGCTGAATGCATCAAGGTAACAACTTGTTACATATAAGCCTTAATGATGTCTTTTATGAAATCTAGTGGTTGGAGCTCAGTATGTTTGCTTTAACTGGTAGATTTCCAGTTTGACACCCAACTTATGTCTTTGGAGATACTGAGCCCTCTTTACCGCCAAGATATGTTTGACACTTGTACAATGTTTTTGGATCCATGAATGGATAAAGAATGACCTATGGGTAAATTTAGGTAATTTAAATTTATAAACTTCATAATTTGCCGTTCATTTTAGCTGTTTGAAATGATACAAAAAGATGAACCCCTATGTACCAGATAACCCAGGGGATGTGACAAAATGAATATCTATTCTATTCAGTCTGTCTCAGTCTTCCTTCCAAATGCCTACACGTAAGTTAGCAACGTTCCTCCACTTCAGAGAGAGGTTCCAACGGAATGCCTTCAAGACATCTCTCTGGGGAGGTGGATGGACGGACGGACCGACGGATGGACAGACGGGCGGATGGATGAATGGGTGGATGGATGGATGGATGGATGGATGGATGGATGGATGGATGGATGGATGGATGGTTGGATGGATGGATGGATGGATGGATGGATGGATGGATGGATGGGTGGATGGATGGATGGATGGATGGATGGATGGATGGATGGGTGGATGGGTGGGTGGATGGATGGATGGATGGATGGATGGATGGATGGAT
>JAVQJG010194072.1:0-22686 GCA_036024015.1 Craterocephalus amniculus | reverse complement strand
TGATGCTGAGCTCTTCAAAAGGTATATGCACTAACATCACTGATGAACAGAAATAACCACTAACATGATCACATTGTGATTACATGACGTTGTTTGGCTGCAGGGAAAATGAGTTGTATACTGTGCAAACGGATTATCAGCCGATAATCACAGTTTCTATGTAGGCCACCAGATATTTGTTTAAATTGAAAATAAAAAAAAAATGTTTCAAAAATCATTGACACTTGCAGCCTACAATTTATTTTATATCTTTATTTGATCCAGCTGCAAACTTTCTGCAGTAGAGGTGTTTGGACATGTTTTTTTCTTTGTTTTACAGTCTTTGGTTTTTTCCCACCCGCAGAGTTGTAAAATAATCTTGCCCGAACTGCACAACTGAACCACTTTTCACAACCAGCCTGCTGTCAAATATTTACTTAATGTGCAGCTGAAAGATGATTTTATTACTTGTTTGGCCTGGAAAACGTGCACGACTTTTTTTTTCTTTTTTTTCTTTTTTAACATAAGATCAGAGGTATTTATCTGTCCCACTTTCACCACAATGAAAGTGAAAATGTCTTGGTCCGACCCGATCCGACTGACTGGGTCGGCCATGCAGCACCATCCTGCCGTATCTGTCATGAATAAATTTACTGCCAGAGACCTAAAACAACCAAACCCCCAAGACAGCCAATCACAGTGTGAGGAAACACTGCATCATCCATATCAACGGGATCCGCTCCCCCCCTTCTCTTAGCTTAAGAGTGTCCCAGTTCCATAGTAAAAGCTCCTCTCAGCAGCTTTGTGAATGAGTTTTAAGACGGAGCTCTTAGCTAAAAACCTTTATTGGTCCTCCTAGTGGTGAGATAAGATTCTTTGTGAATTCGGGCCCTGATCAGTGATCAGATGGGACTATCATCAGCATCGCTATGGTAACGTATTTAGTTGGTTTTCATAATGTGGGCAAGCGAGAGCATGTTGATGCTGAACAGCAAGGGCACCAGGATGGAGCCTTGTGGAACTCCACAGCGTATTTTAATTTTGTCAGATTTATAGCTACCTTTAGACACAAAATAGTCCCTGTCCTTTAAATCGGACTGCGAATGTCTTAATGCTCAAGAAATATTGATGTGACATGAATATCTGAAAATGAATCGATATTGAATCGAATTGAAATTACTCAAATAAATTTTTGCTCTTGTGAATCGAATTGAATCGACTAAGGAAATTAGGAGTGATACCCAACCCTCGCCATTAAAGACCTTAACTAGAGCAGCTTCAGTGCTGCGATGTAGCCGGAAACCTGATTGGTCGACATCAAAAAAGGTTACTAAGTGTCAGGAAGTTGTGTAGTTGTTTGAAAATAGCTTTTTCTTTAATCTTAGTAAGAAAGGGGAGGTTTGATATCGGCCATGCATCCTGAAACAGTCTTGAAAAACCCTGTTTGCAGGGTATCAAGGCAGCAAGTGGTGGTTTTCAGATGGAAAATGATCTCATCCAGATTTTTTTAACTGACTGGGGAGAAGTTTGTCATGATGTTTATGTCTTTGAGTGGACACAGTGATGACACATGTCCTGTCCCTGGCATGGAAGCACTGACTGACTGCCTGATTTTCTGAATTTTCTTAGTAAAGAAAGAAGCAAACCCATCACAGGCCCGGCTGGATAGAAGTTCTGGTGTTACAGGAGGACTAGTTAACCTGTCAGGAAGAACGAACAGGGCTCGAGCATTATTACTGATCTTAGCAATGATGTTAGAAACAATGATTGTCTTGCATTTTTCAGCTTCAGCTTCTAATTTTACCAATAAAATTATCCACAAGCTCATCAACTGAAGGCTGGGGAGGAGCTTGTATAAACATGATCACCCATATACCGTTTTGGACATTTTTGTTAACGGTAACAGCACAGTCAAAGAAAACACAGAAATGGTCAGACAGGCGGCTCCTCATTGATAAAATCAGTGTAGTTCAATAGTGTCCTATTGGCTGCTGCTTACAAGTGTAAAAGTTAAAAAGCTAAGGGTGTGCTTCGTTTTACACCCACTGGTTCTTAGTGTTTTTAGTAAATGAATGACAAAGTGCAACATGTTGTTTAATTAAGGAGCTTTTACCTTAATTTAACAACTGGTACAGAGCAAATTCTGTTTTTTGTTACTAGTACTTGGACTCAGAAAACTTGATCACTGTATGAGGGAGCACTTTCTCTTTCCGTATTATCGCATTCCACATAAAAACGCATGAAGATTGAGGCTCGGACCTGTTCTGACACCGTCCCCGTCTCCTACGTGCTCTCAGACGTCGAGTCATTGTCATGCCGTGCGTATCGTGTTGTCTGAGGCGAGCTCCAAAACACCGGCGCTGCTCCTGATGTTTCTTCTCTTATCTTCTTTCCAAACCGCTGCCATTAGCAGCAGTCCTCACAACTGCCGTGTGTTTGTTTCAGAAAGACAATATAGCTATTATCTGTCAGCTGATCCCGGTTTGAACACGGCGTATTGTTCGTTCACCGCCGCACACTCACACCGGCAGTCATTCTTTCGCTCTACAAACACAGAGCAAAACAAGTCGACTCACCCCTCCACTGATCCTCTGTGTCAGGATAAACCACTATTAAGATCTGCCCGATAAAGAGGACAAAACTCAGATTTTCTCTCTGCTACTAGCTGACACCTCTCTGTGTTACACTTTGCTGTTTGCCATATTTTGCTATCAGATCAAACCTGTTTTATCTCTTCTGTTTTCCCCCCTCCTTTCATATCTTACCCTTCCCTTTCTCCTCTCCTCTCCTGACCCCTCTCCCCATCTTCCGTCCACAGCTCGTCCAGCTGATCCTGAGCCACCTGAACCTGCCAGACCTCTGCCGTCTGGCCCAGAGCTGCAAGCTGCTGCACCAGCACTGTAGCGACCCGCTGCAGTACACCCAGCTGAGTCTGCAGCCCTACTGGGCCCGGCTGAATGACGCCTCTCTGGGACACCTGCAGAGCCGCTGCACCCTCCTCCAGAGGCTCAACCTGTCCTGGACCGGCAACCGTGGAGCTCTCACCCTGACGGGCTTCAGCAGGTCAGAATATCAGCGGAGCGACGCTAGAGTAGCGGAGTGACCTTGGAGAAGTCGTAAATACTCCCCAAGTGCAAACTTGTGCAATGCATCATAAACAAGGTTAAAAAGGTGCTGATGTGGGGCTGATTTGTGTCCTCCTCAGCTTCATGAAGGCCTGCGGTCTCAGCCTGGTCTGCCTGGAGATGTCGTGCTGTCATTTCCTGAACGAAGCCTGTCTGGAGGTCATCTCTCTGACCTCTCCGGCTCTGCAGGAGCTCAATCTGTCCTCCTGCGACCGTCTTCACCCGCAGGCCTTCACACACATCTCCAAGCTCACACAACTGCGCAGGCTGGTGTTGTACAGGACCAAGATAGAGGTAGGTGTGTCTCAGCTTACATACGGTAGGCCCACTGTTGCTCGGTTAATGAGAACCCTTCCTCTTACCCTTTGCACCATCTATAAATGACTTACATGTCCCTCTTTTTATTTGAACAGCTGATATATTATAGAATACAATGAGAGCTGCAAAGGTGGGGAATGTGGCTATTGTTTGTTTAATGGGCAACAAAAGGGCTCGCTTTTTTTACACAGAAATCCTCACGCTAGGCTAAAAATAGCAAGCTGGCGTTATTAGACATGTAACACTTCTGATGTTTAATGCGTGCTGCCAATTCTGGGCACAGTTGGACCAGCAAGAAAAATCTCCAGAGTATTATTGGCATCCCTGAGAAAAAACAATCATCCACTCTTTTTCCTTTCATAACAAACCAACGGCCGTCTTTATACCTCTGCTCAGCTGTAAAAATGTCAGCCGTGACGCTTGTGACAGCGTATTATGTTTTTATTATTACAAGAGAGCTAAAGGCCGTCTCTGACAGGTACATTGTGCTGAATTGGAAAATAACCTGAACCGTGTATTTGCTCTGTCTGGGTGTCTTTTAACAATCCTAAACTTTCTGTCTTTTCCTGGAAATATTATTTCTAATGCTGGTCCCCTTTGAGGGGAGAGTGAGCTAATCTTCAAATCTGAGAATTTCCACAACTATTGATGCAAGGCAGGATGGATCAAAGCTTTCATGATGTTTCCACCAGATACTGAGGCTTGTATCTGATGGTGGAGCTGATTGGTTGAGACTCATCAGACGTTTTTCCATCTTCTGTTGTCCAGTTTTGAGTGTGTGTGAGTCGTAGCCTCAGTTTGCTGTGCATTGAGTGATTGTATTCTAACACACTGATGGGATAGGGTGGCTATTTGACCTCCTATTGCCTTTCTATCATCTCCAACCAGTTTGCCCATCATCCTCTGACATCAAAGAGACATTTTTGTTCAGACAGGGATGGCTTGGTACCACTTTTTCACATGAGACACCGATTCAAATACTGCAGCCTCGAGGATTAGCCGATACTGATCCGATTCTTTTTGTCACTGTAAAAGTTGTAATTTCGATGTAATTTGCTTGATATTAACTTCTAAACACTAGAAGTTCACTGTACAAAAACTGTTCTGGTCCCCGAAAGAAAGAAGTAAAATATGCAGTAATTGAAGTCATGTAACTGCTGTTGCTTTATTAAAACTTAGTAGTTATTAAACTTATTAAAACTAAAGTAAAGTTTAAGATGTGTGAGATGGTCCGGATCGAACAGGTTCCAAAAATAATTGGTTCCAGTAATTTTGGCCTGAATCGGACTCGATACCGAGCCAGTTGACCGGATCAGACCATCCCTACTGCTCACTGGATATTTATCTTCTTCAGCAGTTGTGTGGGAAAATCCCAGTAAATACTCAGACCAATAACCATGTTCAGAGTCTCTTAAAACTCCTCTCTTCCTCATTCTGATGCTCAGTTTGAACTTCAGCGAGTCGCCTTCACAGCTTCCACATGACTATATGTGCTGAGTTGCTGCCATGTGATTGGCTGATCAGCTGTTTGCGTTTCAAGCCATTGAACAGATGCACCTGAAGAAGCGGATGATGAGTTTTATAGAAGTGAAGCACCGTGTTTCCAGGTTTAATCGCTGGACTCTTGGCCGGGGATCTTTCTGTGTTGAGTTTGCATGTTCTCACTCTGCCTTAAAGGGTTTTCTCTGGTCACGCCGACATCCTCACACAGTCCAAACGCACGCATGTTTTAGTGTCTTACCACTAAAACATGCCACAGCTGTGAGTGTGTGTGCATTGTTATCTGTCTCCATACGATGCACATGTCCAGGGTGTTAGTTGTCTTCTTCCTCCATGACGGCTAGGATAAGCTCCACCAAAACAGATTGACGTAGATACTGACAATGAAAGAATGAACTTGATGCATGAGTAAAACTAAAATCTTTTACTTTGTGATCATTTCCTCACATCTTAGATGGATTTTTAGATCTCTTGAATGTCAGTCATAAACTTCTTAAGCTAAGAAGAGTTTCAGAGCCTCCTTCATGCTGTAAAAGGATAAAACATCTGATCTGATGGTTCGTGTTGACACCTGGAAGCGTCTACATTTCTGTTGTCGTCTTTTAAGACGAACTGAGCGGAGAGGGTTTCACGGACACACGGTGCACGTGTTCAGGTTGAGGCGCGTCCGACGTGTAAAACCGCTGCGTTGTGTTTTCGTTGTAGCACCCCAGCATGTCTGCGGTGTTTGTCGTGTTTCAGGGCGGCGTGACAGGCAGGGTAGGGTTTCTGCGGTGGAGCCAGGCAGCATACTGCAGGTTGTTTACACCTGGACAGACAGAGCCAGCAGTGTGTCTGTGGAGCCTCCTGACATCTCCGCTGTCATTACCCTGTCACGGCTCTAATTAAATGAGTAGCTCGCCAGAGAAGAGTGCTTACAAAGGTGCCAGGCACAGTTGAGCACGCACACATACACACTCATGCATGTACACAAAAAGCTTCCACTTTCATCTCTGACACTTTTCCTGCCACTGAGCCACACGTGTTGGCAGTTGCAGCATTGAATTCCCACACCGCCGTCCTTGCTGCAGCGCAAGGAGTCTGTCCTCACTTTACTCTGTGAGGAGATGTAAAAATGATATCCTATTTGATATTAGATTCTCCCGAAAGCATTTGATGAGTGCACAGCAGCGATCGCTCTGTACAGATCGAGGCATGACTATTCATGTTACCGTTATCAGTGCATATATTGTTTAGTTTAATGAGTGTTTTGTAGATTTACACTCGGATAACATGCAGGAGTTTAGGGTGGTGACAACAATATTAATTACTTTTTGTTAGTAATTTAAACAATTTCCATATCCAATATTTTTATTATGAAGCCTCGTAGTAATATCTGGTGCTATAATTAACCTTCAGTAGTCACATAATTAGTTGGATGGATTCTAGCTGTGTAATCCAATTTAGGACCTATGAAATTCAATTTAATTTTTAACAGATTTCATTTTTTTCTCCCCAAAATCCCATGAATTCTCTGTTTTATAATGCAACCTAATCTTTCCAGGGGTACTTGTCTAATTACTATTGTCTAATTTTGGGCTGGTAGCCTTTACTGAACAGAGGCCAGGTTTCAGACCTGGGCAGACTTCATTGAGGAGCATTAGCCTCTGCATTTCAGCTACTTGTCTTTTCCCACAGATCTTCTTCAGGCCAGCTTCCAGCTGCAGCTCAAACATATGCCAAACCATTACCCAGCTTTTCATCTTTATTTGGCTCAGTTTATTTGAAAAGCTTTTAAAGTGGTGGAGATATCAGATCATCACACGTCTGAACAAACTCCACAATATCCAATGTTTTACTATTGATTCCACTTTTACAGTTAAATTGATTTTATCCACATCCTGGACATCACCGCTTATTTTCCCACTATCTGGGTAAATATATTCCTGCTCTCAAAGGCCCTGCAGTCTGAAACACCAGTAAGCTATAGAAAAATTTCTTATCTTCACATTCTGAATCTTCTAGAGTTTGTAAAACGACCTCCTGCAGTGTCCACATCCACCAGATGCCCTCACTGCGTGCATCTGATGGCTTAAACCTCCGGGTAAGTCTTAAGAATAATCAGTAGTGATATTAACCTGGGAATCGGGAAATAGCCTCCATCTCCTAATAAAACTCATCATTAAAATAAAACCACTCTTGTAGAAAATATTCATTATGAGGAGATATGTGCTAATGAGTCATGTGTCAACATCCACTTCTTGTTAGTGGTGCATGTTCACGGAGCCGCTGTGCACGCCGAAGCTGTTTTCTACTCGACCACATTTAGTCTCAGATGAGTTGGACGTTAAATGGTGTTCTTGTGGCTGAGGAAGCAGATCGGATGAGAGGGCTGTTATGCCATATGAGTGGAGTCTGTTGCATCGGTCATGTTAGAAAATCCAGCAATACAAAAAAATCCCTCCTGTGACTTATTCTTCAATGACTGAGATGAATAAAAAAATTGTTAATACATAATTTGTAATATTCTACCCTTTATATGAAGCCTGACAAAAACATGACTGTGATTTTATTCTGTTTTAATGAGCTTGGCAGCAGAAATAACACAAACACTGGCTGATTTAAAAGTTGTTCTTTGGTTAAAATAAAATCCAGGATAAAAAGATTTTCTGTTAGTAAATGCCTCAATCACTGTGAAGCTTCAGCACTAAAATGAGTACCGTGACTCTAAACGTGCTGTGAAAGCAACCTTACTGGTTGTAAGGGAAACATAAATGGTTTTTATGCAAAACATTTTGTAATACAATGGTGGAAAAAAGTTTTTGGACACCCTGTGCTCTTTGGATTTATCTAATCCAATCCAATCCATTTTGTCTAAGCATGCTTAAAAAAAAGATTATTGTACCAAAGTGCTGTTCAATGTAAGAAAGAGAAAATATAGAATTTGTAAAAAAGAATAAAACTAAAATACATGTTAAAAATAGTGCATTAATGTCTTCAGATGCAACTTCTGTAGTACAGTCACAGCAAAAATACTCAACAAAAAAAGCCCCCCAAATTTTTTAATTTGAAAATATTTGTGATTGTTTACATTTCTACACATTTTTCCACCACCGTATTTCTCTTTTTGATTCAAAATAAAGAACCAGTTGCATGATCAGAGTTGAGTAAAACATCCCAAACATCCAATTTAATTCCAGGTCGTGAAGCAGCAAAACAGGAAGAGCCAATGGGAGGGGAGGGGGTTGTTTTTGTAAGCCACTGTAAATGAAGACTCCCTTTTCCTCTACTGTTTACATCCTGCTCATTGAGTATTTTCTGTAAAGTCAGTGCTTTACAGGCTCTGAAACTGAAAATGATCTGTGAAAAACAAGTCGTATGGAAAGACACTTTCTAAAAATGTAAGCAAGTAACTGATTCTCCTTCTTTTTCTCCTGCCCTTAACAGCAAACAGCCATCCTGAGCATCCTCACCTTCTGCACAGAGCTGAGACATCTCAACCTGGGGAGCTGTGTGAGGGTGAGAATGGACCAAGTGTGTGACAAATGTAGCATTTAGATAGATAGCTGTAAATTGAACTATAACAATAATTGTGTGGCTCACAGGTCATAATGTAGCGAGGGGATTTAAATCCCACCCGAACATCCTGATCCAACGCTTCAGAAAAAACATGTAACGTGTCATCTCTGGGATGAAGCGCTGCATTTTAACCACGCAGCCTCCTAGGAGTCTTTGCTCCAGCAACAACACATATAATCTGAAAAAAATTAAGATAGTACTTTAATTCCACGTCACAGATAATTAAACCTGAACATACTGCAATGCTACAACAGTCAGATGCATAAAAAGTCAGAAACAAAAACTAAAACCTGCTTTTGTCTTCAGTTTCAGGAGCATCAGCATTCAGTGTCATGTCAAATGACTCAGGAGTAAATATGTGTTTTGAGTGGCTCCAGTTCAGATGAAAACATCAAATTTCACTTTCTGTGCTTTGCTCTGAGATGAAACAATGAGTGTAACCCTGAAATATGTTTACTAAACAGTTTCCCAGCCTTGAGATGTGGCTCTGATAATAACTGGAGCACTAAGCTGCATACTAGAGACGCAGTGAATCTATAAATGATTTACCTGGAAGTCCTTGTAAAACAAACAAACAAAAAAAAATCATACACATGCATTTATTTTGGGGTAGTAAAATATCATTTGCCCTCTGCTTAACTATGCAACTCAAGCACGTGTTTGACTGTATTTGTTGCTTCTTTTTGTTATTGCTGAATTGAAACATTTCAGTATTTTGGCTCTGTTCGGTCATGCACGTCATTACCAGCAGTGAAAGGCTTTAGACATGCACAAAGACACATATATCTCTCTATCCATCTGATGCTAACCCGACAGATGTTCCCCTTGTTGCCGAAGTACATAAGCTGTCTTTTCAACTGTTAAATACATTTATTTGCTTTCATCTCTGGATAAAAGGATGAATTACGGCCACCATTATCCGACACCAGGAACAATAACAGTGTGATAGCAGATTTCTTCTAGTGAAAGTTCTCTCTGCTCTTTGTTCCTTTGCTTTCTTGGAAAAAAGAAAATTAGGTTGTTGATCCACTTTTTTTTGTCACTGCAACATTTCCAAAGATGTTTGATAAAACACAAGAAAGACAGACAGAGTATCGTCTAATGTAATCACTTCATTCCTGCTCACATCATTATGACATATCTGGAAAGTGAAGATCGCCGAATCTCTTGTGTATTATATTTAGTTTAAACACATATATTGTAATATGTGTAATCCGTTTTAAGGAAGTTAACATAAAGTTGAATATTTGAGAATCCATTTTCAAACGGACGTCCTCCAGGAAGCGTCAGAGTAACGCGTGTCTTCCTCAGATTGAAGACTACGATGTGGTGGCCAGCATGCTGGCTGCTCGCTGCCGGTCGCTCTGCTCTCTGGACCTGTGGCGCTGCAGAAACCTGACGGATCGGGGTCTGGCTGAGCTCGTCTCAGGGTGCAGGTAGGCAACGTCAGCAGCCTGGAAAATGCTCGTCATGTTAAGAGTCAGGTAGTCCGACACCATTTAAGCCGTATTTATCCAAACTCAACCCTTTCATGAAGCTCGGATAGTACAAAGTGTAATGAGCAGCTTCCTCTGACTTTCCTCTGCTGCTCAGGATGCTGGAGGAGCTGGACCTGGGCTGGTGTCCCACCCTGCAGAGCAGCACCGGATGCTTCCAGCAGCTCGCCCGGAGCCTGCCGCGACTGCGCAAGTTCTTCCTCACCGCCAACCGCACCGTGTGCGACTCTGACATCGAAGAGCTGGCTTCCTGCTGTCCGTCACTGCAGCACCTCGATATACTCGGTACGCTCTTACCACACACACACAAAGGCAGGTGTTACGTTGGTGAAGGTTATCTTCAGTGTACTGAATCATTGTTGTTGTTTCTGATGCATCACACACACAACAGACCCTGCTGACTCCGTTACAGCGCGTCTGCTTTTATCTTAATCTTCGCTAATCTTCATCATGTTAAGGTAGAAGATACTATATCAAAGCCACAAGCCAACTTTTATTTTTCTTTATGATGCTGATTTTTTTTTCTGTCTGAATGTGACATTTTCCCACATTTAATCACTAACCTGTAAATGAAGGAACAAGCTTATTCTGATCATCTGACATGAAGAAAGGAGTCAAACACTCTGCTGCGGTCTACTTGTATATCTTCATGTCTGTGCACTCGGTGGCCACTGTGTCAGGTCCTTTTATTGATGCCAGAGATCGAACAACGTGTTGGAAACATCCTCAGATTTAGCACCATGCTAACCTGACAGCCACACACAGATGCTGAAAATTTCTCTCTTTCTTTCAGTGGTTTCCAATATTTTGGACCAAATGTATTTTTTAAAGCAGTAGGATTAGTTATTTTGTCATTTTGGGAAGGTGAAATACCCAGAGTTGGACTAAAAGTTGACGGACTTGTACAGGCTTTTACACACTTCATGAGAGGCCAGAAGTTTGTTCTCGTCATTTTGTTCTCGTTGGCGTGGTTGAGGACCGGCTCAGAGAAATATTGCGTGATTAGTTGGACATCTGAGGTGGGCGTGGCCACCTGAGCAGCCATAGGGTGAACTTTACAACTTCATCTTTAGTCTTTAATCTCAATAATACTTTATTCTCTTCAGCCGTAATCCGAATCTTTTGGTGAATTCAAACCTGGTGTATGTATGTTCCTCTCCTTTCCCTGAGGATCCCCTACATGCAAATACTAAAAAGCCATGGACCCCCGCCCCACCCCATGCTGGCTTTATGCTTGGATGAAGCCAACAGAGCCTTAGCTTCTCTGCAAACAGGAACAATGTGTGGAGATTAATGAAATGACTCTAAATGTTCAGAGCGTCAGGACCTCCTATGCTCTTTGAGGGACCTTATGTTGGGTACCACAGCGCTGGTATAGACATCATCAAAAACATAAATCAGAAAAGGTAATCTAGACCACTGGTTCCCAAATGTTTTCAGCCACACCCCACAACATGGCAGATGACATGTGTTTGTGTTTGTGGCCCTCCCTTCTACGATGAAAGTTATTCATCATATAACAGACCAGTTGTGCTGCAGGCTTCGCTAAATAAGACTTGATTTATGCATGAATGTGTGAAATAATTATGGTGTTAAATTTAGATTTATCTCCTCAGTAATGGTTTACTCTTGGCAGCCAAAATCCCAAATTTATTTGATAAATATTGGTTGTACATTTCTTTACAACTACAATTACCACCTAAAAAGATCTCGCTACCCACATGTGGGAACCACTGATCTAGACCACTGGTCTCCAAATGGGGGTACAAATACCCCTAGGGGTACTTTGGGACACTCCTAGGGGTACTTGAGGAAATAAAGAAAACTGAAATGTTTTAAAATATATCTGTAAGTCTATAGAGAAAAAGTTTTATCACTATTCAGTTTACATGAAATATTTTTATTCACACTAAGAAAAAAGCTTTCTTTGCCTTTTCTCTTTTCTTTTGAACAAGAAAATAACGAATAAATGTTTGTGTGTAAACGTGGCTGGTGTTGAGCAAGTTGTGGAAAAACTTGGACACACACTTTCTCTCCAGCAGTTTGAACTGATAGATGTGAGCAAAAATCCACAACTTGTTGCTTTGTGTTCAATACGTTTATAGGAACGATAATTATAAAGATGTCTCCGTTCTGCAAAAGCTTGGAGGGAAAAGCCACAGGAGAGAAAGTTTATCATGTTTTTAACGGGAATTTAGTTATGAATTATTTATAACATGTTGTAAGTATTTTATTTTAAAGTGTTTCTATAGGTACACATTTTTAACAAATTGGGCACTAATGGCACTGTACTGTTTACTTCTGTACCCAACCAAAACGCTCTGCATTGGTTAGGGGGGATACTTGGATAAAAACAAGTTAGAACAAATTGTCTAGACCACAGGTTCCCAAACTTTTTCAGCCTCGACCCCCAAGATGAAATTTATTGGTGTTGGTCCTGCATGCACCTCTAAGTCTTAAAAACATCTGTCTTCATAAATCAGGAGTATTAATGTTGATTACTCTATTAATCTCTTAAAGAATTAAAGTGTTAAATTTACATTTTTCTCTTCATTAATAGTTTAATTTTGACAGCCATGATAAAAATTCCACATTCATTTGATAAATACAGATTTTATATTTTTCACAATTATCTGGCGACCCCCTGAAATGATCTCACGACCCACATGTGGGTCCTGAACCACAGTTTGGGAACCACTGACTAGATCATGTTTGCATGATAAAATGTGTTGAATCTCTGCCATGTGATTGGCTGCTCAGATTTGTGTTAAACCACTTTTTTTTTTTTTTTACTTAAGGTGTGCTGACACAAAAACGTAACATGTGGTTTAATTTTCTTTATTTCTCTCTTGATTTTACGGCCCAACAGGCACGCGGTTGGTGAGCGCTGCCTCGCTGAAAAAACTCCTCCAGTCGTGTCCTCGGCTTCTCCTCCTGGATGTTTCCTTCTGCTCCCAGATCGACACGCGGGTCGTCCAGGAACTCTCCGGCCTCTTCCCCAACGTGGCCATCAAGAAAAGTTTCACTCAGTGACCCCGCCGTCGTCTCTTTTCTCGCCTCCGATAGGGGGCTGGAGGATGGAGATGCTGCTGCAGGAGGAGGTGGATGCTGGAAGAGATATAGATCTGCTCTAGCAGCCATTGAGCCGGTCAGTAAACGATGGACCGGCACTGTGTCAGGAGGCTCTGGGGAGTTTTAAAGACCGATTTAAATATTTCTGATCTCCACAGAGTAAAATGTGAGACTTTTTTTTTTTTTTGCTTTAGTTTTTGTTTTGGACTCTAAAAATCAGGGTTGTTGCAGTAAAACTGCCACAGCTTTCCAGATCCTGAATCACACACAGAAGAAACTTGTTAAAAGAAATATGTTAAAAGGCACAGAAACAAAAGGTTTCTGGTGATTGTTGTTAGAAGAATAAAAAGGGACACCAGAAGCTTTGTAGGCATGTCATACATTAAACTAAAGGTCAGTGCCTTGTCTGAAGGTGGGACCTTTATGGTCTGTTTTAATATCCTTGCTGATTTGAAAAAGCGCTACTCCAGTGATCCGAGATGGTTTTCAGATCTGTGATTCTCCAGATGTCAGAACGCCTCATTCCATCCATTCAGAAATGTTTTTAGGCACCAGTTTGTGATGGAATTACTCATTCATGAAGAAAAAAAACTAGTTACCGTTATTTTGTTGCTTCTCCTCCATCTTTCAGAGCTTGGTTTCTTTGCATCTGGACTTCACCCAACGTACAGTCGTCCTGCAAATGAATCAACCCAGTTTAACTTTTGATTGAAGTCATAAATTTCCAGAATTTCAGTGGACGTCTGTATGTTTGCTGTAGAAGGAATGACCTCTATGGGTCAACCCCGCATCATCACCGATTATAGAAATAAGTATTTTGTTATTCAGGCTCAGCCATCATCTCCTTGTTAAATACTTATTTATGATGATGCTTTTCTTTTTTTTTTTCATGTAAGTCCGGTGTAAAAACACGGCTGTGACCTCTTCCTTTTACAACAATCACATTTTACTTTGTTCTTGGCCCCACTTTTAGTCTCAGCTGAGAGGAAACAGCCAAGAACTTTACCACAAATACCTGTTTTAAGAGTTTTGCTTTGTTGGACAGGTTCAGGTTAATTTATTGAAAACTGGAATTATCAGCTGTTAAATTAATTTAGTGGCATGTGTATAATTATTTAACCCTTCCCAGGTGGTAATTCCATCGTTTTTGCCAGTAGATTAATGTCCATTTTGCACAAGTTGACACCACTTCCTGAGATTTTAACCATCCTCCCAGCTCTGGTCATCGCAGCCACAGCTTCCAATCCTCCTCCTACGTTTGTGATCGGTGGATAGTGTTAGGATGCAAACCTAAATTTGGAGATAAATTGCACTGAATAACCCCTGAAGCACACTATTTCTGTATGAGGCTGCGCACTACAAACTGGTAGTATAAAATCTTTGACTTGCAGTTTTATTCTCAGACAGTTAGATTTCCCTCCTCTGCAGTATGACCGCAGACTGTGGAGACGATCGCTCTTTTAGGCACAATCTTGTCACGAGTCATGCATTAAATTGGCCCCAGGTGGGTAAAACGCAGTAACGCTGAGCGCTGACAGACCTTAATCCCACTGAGAGTCTGTGAGGTGCAGGAGAAGAATTAACGCAGCAATCTGACTCTGATCAGGCAGCGTATGGTGGAAGGAGGTAGAAGACCCAAACCTCTCCTGCTGCTGCTGCATTGGGTGTTTGCATCTTCTAAAATCTGCAGATGCAAGATAGATTTGAATGTTTTGGTCCCTTTTAAAGTCCAGGGCTGAATCCAGGCGGTTTAAGGCTCAGTTACGGCTCCAGAGAGGGTTATGTGGTCCAGATTTTTGGCCTGGATGTTGATTATGGTGAGTATCAGTGATCCTGATGTAGGAAGCCGTTCCTTGTGGGCCATCAAATTTGGGCCAAACATTTTTTGTAATCTGGGTAAAGTTTTGAGTTATGTGCTCTTCTACCTTAAGACTGTCAGAAAATGTGTGTTTAAAACTCAGGAAGCCATCTAACATCCAACCCGTTTGATTTCACTCTGCATTAAACTCAGAGTTTTTTCTTTCTGAGGTATCGTTCACATAAAAACAGTGACATGAGAGGGTTTGGTTTGTTTCTGTGGCTTATAGTTTAAACTGTAACCTGTATTGCAGCAAACTGCGACCCATCCACAGCACAGGCCCTGATCAGTTGTGAAAAAGGAAAACATTTGTTTTCGTTTACATGTGCTATAACGACACATCACTTAACAAAACTCAATAAAAAAACAAAGTCATTTTCAATTAAAGAATGAAAATGACACCCTTTAATGATCGTTTGTCCTCCATCATCGTGGGCCAGACCAGACATCGTTTGAGTCAGACGTTGAACCCATTCAGCTGTGGGTGTCGCGTGCTTCTAACGCCGCAGACAGCGTTGCTTTGATGCTGCAGTTGGTGTTAGTTCAACACACGTGAGGTCAAGTTTTTGTTGGGTTCTTGTAGATCTGTAGAGAAAACTCATCAGAACAGATTCACCTGCTCCAGATCTGATTCTGAGACACTTCCTTGACCCCAGTAAAACAAGCCAGACCAGCATTGTGTGGGCCGCTGTGGGCCCTTGAGAGGCCCGTAAAACAATGCAGCCCTGCTCTCCAGCAATTCTACTGGAGAGTCAAATGCAGTTTAATCACCTCATCTGGTTTAATAAGTATAAATTATTATTAATGTTTATGTTCAGGTTACAAAGATCATTCATTCGTTGGTTTTGGCTGTTTTATTTGAAGGGAGTAATTTTGTCTTCGCATAAGGAAGCATGGGTTTTACATTTAAAAATAAAGGGTGTAATTATTATTATTATCACATTTCCTATGTTGTTCACTCTGGGCTCCACAGCTGAGAGGATCTGTGCGATTCTCAGCTGACGATGTTAAAAAGAGATGGTGTAAATAACTTGTGACCTCAGTTTTTGTCCTCAAACTCAGGGGTTATACACGTGCACATAAATTATCATTATAGAGCTTTTTTTAAATGCATATTTAACTCCAGAAACCAGCACCGAGGACATGTTAAACCAGACTTCGCTGGCGTTACTGATGAAACGTGATTATTTGGTGAATGTTGCAGTAAATGTACGACTGTGTGTAAAAAGAAAAATTCATGTTGGTGTTGCTGATTTTTTCTTTTCTGTAACACGTGAAGCCACAGTCTGGTGGTGGTGGAAGTGCTTTGGAAGTGTTTTTATATTTTTTCTTTTGTAAGAAAAACTTGAAATTTTATTTGAAGCACATGCTACCAGTAGATATTTGTGCCTTATACTCATGTTTGAACATGGCGATGTGCAAGTGGTGAACATTGTAGTGAAGTGCTTTGCTTTTTATGCTCCTCAACCAAAGTAGTATTCAGCAAACTGGATCCGACCAGTTTCTGCGCCATAATATGTATATCAGCCATGTGACTTTATATGCAAATATTTTTTTATACTGTTCTGTGTGGTGTATCTGTGGATGCAGAAAGAATATAAAATCTCTTCTTTTAGATTGGTTTTGTTTCCACTTTTCACGAAACAGCGCTCGCTTGAAGTACTTTTAAACTTTTGATTTATTTTACAAACGCAGAAAGTTGTAATTTCTTCTCCTCGGTACCTTTGAAGATGCTGCAGTGACTCATCTGGAGTTTGCAGAAAAACCTGGAAATGTGGTTTTCAGTCAAGTGTTTTGTGCTGTGACACATCAGGTTCATTCACATCGTTTTTCCAGCAGAAAGTGCATGCAGCACTTGTTTCCAAATTTGAATATAAACACAATGAGGCAGGGGTGTAAATTCCAAATGAATGATCGCTCATCGATTAAGACAAGCTACTAATTATTATTTTTGCTTCTGTTCCTGCATCTCCATCCCTCTGTAATCATCACGTCTCCTCCCAGGCTGCCATCCTGCTCTGGGAAGAGGTGGCTCCTCTGTCATGATGAAACTGGTGCTTTACTTTCTGCAGGTTTTTAAATAAAAAGAAGGTTGATGACTGGTGCGGCGTGGCTTCTTTAATCCTCCCAATCTTGTTTTGATCCTGCAGGGACACAGATATTAGTCGTAGAACAAAGCGGCGTTGCGGCTGCGGAAGGCATCAACTTGCATATATTCCATTTTCTCTCCTTCGGCTTCACTGAGCAGTACACCGTCGCAGCCAAAACAAATGTAAATTGTTCCACTGTATCATCCTGCAGCTTTACAAGCACAGTTGCGTGATTAGGGAGAAAAGAAAAAGACTCGCAACTAGCCATTAGTCAATTGGAGTGACTGGATAGGCACTGCAGAATGATCCTTTTTGCTTTAACCCTCTGCCATTTTACACTCTATTAATACCACAGGGAGAAGTGACATTAGCTTGTCTTCTTAACGGCCTTTTAATGAATTGTTTATGCCTGGTTTAATGATGTATATTGTGGCCCTGTAATGTCCCCTAATGACTGAGAACGAGGCGGTCTCAGCTGAAGTATTAATTTGGCTCTGCCTCCCCGATGATTATTCCTCCGCCGCTGTTTGTGAGACGCAGCCGTGATTCATGGAGGCTTCTGCTCTGCGCCTCGTCTTGATTTCTTGCTGCCACGCTCCTCTATGAGGCCCATACATCCAGGGGGATCTACAGCAATTAGTCCGGCTCTTTTATTTATTTATTTATTTATTTATGTTTGTGTTGCAGGTTCTTACATATGCAGCTTTTTAGAAGACGGTGAAATAAGGAGAGGGGTTTTGGGGTTGCAGAGGTTTGCCTGAGCTTCTTTCCCTGCAACCATGGAGGTAAACATGGTGATTGAAACCTGTGCAGGGATGTTTTGTGCCTCCTCAGGCCTCACCGTGACACCCATCATTATGTGGCTTACTGCTCCTTCTCTAGTTTCCAGGCTCAGGCTCTAATAATGAAGACGTCCCTTTCAGTCCTCTCTTCTGTACCTTTTCATTTCTTTATTTAGCATATTGGGAATGTCAGCACTCAGCTCCCTAAATCCACAGCAGTGTCTCTTCATCAGCACCTTAAATCCGCCAGGATGGCTTGTTGTCCGACTGCGGGACCCCCGTGTAATTACAGTAAACAAACGGCAGACTCTTCAGACACCTGATCTGATCCCTGCTGGAGATAAACAGCGTTTCTTGAGGGGAAGCTTGCTCGTCTCATAAAACCCAGTGAATCCTTTTACAACGACTCTTTGTTTGTTGGACTTCCAGAGAATCAATTTTACTGGAGGAGAAATCTGCTGACATCAGTCCTTTGGGGCCCCTTGGACACAAATACAAATAAATCTTTTTTCCCTTTTAAGATGGTTGCTTTGAGTCATTTCTAAGGTCTGAAATGTTTCTTCTTTTCATTCTCTCATTCTTCTTATCACCTCGTGACTGATTAGCTTCACATCCACCAACTTTAACTCAATGCAAAATCTTCTAATGTGCTCTAAGAGCACACCTAAAGTTTAGTTTGCACATGATGGACTGGATGATGATAATTATGGAAAAAAGAGCAACTAGAATGTAAATCTGGAGTCTTTAGACTGAGACTAAAAGTTAATTACGTTCATGGGATGCAGAATAATTGAAATAAACCTTTATGCATCGCGGATTTCTGCTTAATTTGCACTCATTTTATTTCAGTGTTCACGCATAATATTCATAAAGGATCCGGAGTGCCAATGACATGGTGGCCATCTGGAGCCCACAGGTGGAGATGGTTTGGATTTAACTATGGTATTTATTGGTGATTTGAACTGGTTGTGGCCCCTCATTGGAGGGTCTCCCACACACACCGCTGCTGCGTGATGGCCTCGCGCAGAGACGAACATGTTTCACATGCAGGCTGAGCAATTATAGCTGGAATAATTACGCGCTGAAGGGGAGACACGATTCACCTCACTGATCAGCAAAGTTCTCATGAAGTTATAATTAAACAATAACTCGTTTACAAATGAACGCACACGAGCGTTTGTGTACTTAAGTGTGCAAAGTGTAATTAGCTAGGATGCATCTGAGTGAGACTGAGCAACAACAATGTCAAATGGTGCAATGATATCACGGTTATCTGTGTGTGTGTGTGTGTGTCTGTGTGTGTGTGTTGTGTGTGTGTGTGTGTGTGTGTGTGTGTGTGTGTAGTAAGCAATCAGACTGAATTGATGCTGAAACAGATTTTGATTTGGACTTTGCTTTAAAAAAATTAACGGGAAGTGAAAGTTCATGAGTGATGAAAATGAAACATTCATTGTAGCTCAGACTGAAAGAAGAGCTGGTTAAATTCATCTGTTGCACAATGACGCCAACTTTCCTGGAAAGGTCCTCCTGACTCAGTTTGCAGTAGTTTTGTGGACACGTTGTAATGAACTGTGCACAATTTCAATTATATTATTTAGAGGTGGGAAAACAGAAAATGTCTCCAATCAACACGCGTGTGTGAACATTTAGTCCGAAATAGATCTCCTCCTCAGACAGTTTTCATTTAGTTGTTTACACCAGCTGAGCGTGGACACGAACTGAGTCTAATCTGATTTGTGTCATCGTCTTTAAAATGTCGTTGGCATTAAATTGATTGAGGCGTCTCAGTGCGGGATCACCTGCAGACACTGCGCGTGCTCTGCGCGGGCTTCTGTTCAGGATGCAGAGACAGCATGTGGGGAGATTTATTACATTCATAATAATATTTTGTTTGGTTTCAGGTGTTTCAGCAGAGTAAAAGTAGTGATGGTGAAGTCACCAGCAGTCTGTGGAAGCGTGTTCACATTAATAAATCTGTGATTATTTACTTACTCAGCGGATACTTTCTTATCAGTTTCGGTATATTTTCAGTTTTGTTTAGGCCTTACTTTGTTTGTTTTGATCTTCTACATAAGTTCCATATATCCTGACCAGGTCACTATAAGCTCCGTGTTTAACCTGAACAGGTGTGAATCCTTCCAGTATGAACCATGACTTCAGGATGTTTATAAGCTGGGGCTCACCCGCAGGTCACGCTGGTGCCGCTAGATGGCGCTAAAGCTCCAACTATGGTCCTCCATGTCGGCTCAGTCATATTCAGCCGCAGTTTCCTTTTCTCCCCCCAGTCTCTCCCCCTCTCTTCTCTGTGAGTCTAATGGGAAATTTCAAGTCACCTAAATAAAAAGGAAGGTGTAATTAACGCGACGCGCTATTAATTGCATCTGCTAGAGAGTGGATGAAGGGCAAGAGGGCGAACTTTTTCTTTTTTCCCCCTTTCCTTTATTCAAAGGCTCCACAGAAAGTGTACTTCAGAGATCAGGGAGAGGCAGTTTTATTTCCGGGTGTCATTTCATGCCAGGCGTCCAAACGACCGGTCAAATGATGATGCTGCTGCTGATGATGAGGCAGTAATCCTCCTTTCCTTTCCTTTCGCGCACGTGCACTGACATAGCACGCTGTTACACAACACAGGGGATGGAAAATAATCCCACAACTTGTAAAGCCTACAATGATCCAGATTCACAATAAAATACATAAAAAAAGCCTTTTTGAAATAATAAACCACCTGAATGTTTTTTTTGTTTGTTTTTTAACACACACAAGAGGCCTATTTTGATGCAAAAATCTAGTTTAACAGAAAATAAGGGGCAAAAAAGCCCGGCTGGCAACAGTTTCAATCCACTTTGTTTTGTTTTCTATTAGCTCCAGAGGTCAGTTCCTCTGATGGCTGAGCAGCTTTTACTTCCCATTCCTCATTCTTTGCCTGTTTAATGCTAAGGTGTGAAAATCTCATGGGCTCATCTACAGTACAGACTCCCGCTGCTGCAAACATCAGAACAAAGAGGATGAATGTGATTGTCACCGATAACTGACAACCACTGAGAGCTGGGTGGTTCTTTCATTTTTAAGCAGAAAGCTTCAACTTTATGTTTAGGTTTTCTGCTCATAGCTGAACAGAGACAGAGTAGATGTTCAGACATCACACTGCAGCTTCCTGTTGGGATTTTCAGGGAAACCACCATCAGGGTCATCACCCTCACCTGAGGTGCTGCTAAATAATTTACTTTTTAGTTTATTTTTCCAATACCTCGTTTTTATCATTAATATTATTATTATATTAATAATAATAAACATTATTATTCTTTTTAAATTAAACAGAGGAATGTTTGGGGTGTTCCAGTTTAAAAAGCTCCATGTTTAGCTAAATATTATATACCAGACTAAGAGCTTTTAAAATAAAATTGAGTATGAGGAAAATACCATCTCAGACTAGCAGAGAAAATCAACGATTAAAATTAATAATAAATCTTAGATTTCAAATCCCAAATGTGTAAATATCCAGACCAAAACAACATATAAGGCCTCATTCAACCATGCAAAGGACCTTTTTTTGGTCCACGGACCCCATCTTGGGAACCACTAATTCAAGCTTCCCAGCCAAAGTCAGTCCATTTAAAAGCAGCCCTGAGGCAGAAACGACACATCACCGGCTCCAATCTTCCATTCATCAAGTCAGATTTTTCTCGCAGCCATTAATTCCTCTCAGAGCAAGAAGCAGCTTCACAGAAACACAGCTGTCAGGCAGACCCTGAACTCAATGCAGCAGCCCTCACATTTAGTCATTTTATATCTAAACAACAAAAAGAAAACATTTAGGCTGGAAGTTGGAAAAACGCTGTTTAATATCAACCAAATTATTTAAAAATGTGCAAGTCCGTTGTGTGAAGTGATGAAACACCTACAGGCGTTTATCACCTTATATCTACCCCACGTTCATCCAGTCAATAAAACAGATCCTAAGCCTCCAAAACAAAAAATAAGCAAATAAAACAAAACAAACAACAGAAAAAAACACAGCGTTGGATTGCTACAGGTCTACATCCCACAACTTCCAGTAAATTTCATTAAAGCTACCGAAGAAAGATTTCAGTGTTCCTGTTCTTTGCAGAAAAAAACAGAAAAGGGGGAGTGAATGAAATAATGACAGCCTTTTCCAATTAAAGAAAGAAGGGGAATTAAAAATAAATCCCTGGATGTGTTTGCATAAAAAACAAAAAGCAGGCTACTGTGCGGAGAAAAGATGTATATACATGTAGCTGTGAGCGTCCAGGCTGTGGCAACCCCGCTGCAAAGTCAAAAATATCTCTCTTCCCTTTCCTGACAAGACAAAAAACCCTCCTCGGTGTCAGTGCATATATATATATGTATATATTTCTCGCCCTTTGTGTCATCTATAAAAAGTAATCGCAGAATAAATTACAATCTTATTAACAAAACTACGAAAATAAAAAGAAATTGTTTACGAATAACAAAAAAAACACATCGATGAGCAAAATGGCAGAACAAATAAAAAAACATAACAATGATGATGATGATGATAATAATAATTTTGATCATATGCTGCATTTAATTCTATTTTTACTTTATTTTTTGGAAAGTCACAATGTGTTTTGAGAGGAATTTATGCAAAGGCCGTATTTTCATGTCTCTGAAATACTCAAGAATGTGTCTGTCTGACAGCCCCTTTGAATCTGAATCATTTGTGGACGTTTCTCCTTCTTATCGATCCGTGTCAATTCGGTATTTAAAGCACTTCAAATTGACGGAGAAAAACAATCTTTTGTCATTTCAGAGCAGGCGCTAAATGGCTAAACCATAGAAAATGCGGACAAATAAGCTGGTTTTGCCCGAGGTGAATTAATAATAACAATAATAATAATAATAATTATTATTATAATTATTATACTA
>JAVQJG010194067.1:0-11383 GCA_036024015.1 Craterocephalus amniculus | reverse complement strand
CACACACACACACACACAGCAAAGGGCTGAAGTCAGTGCATGCGCAACTGTCTGTGAAGCATCAATTGCATGCTCGGCTGCTCTTCATCCTGCAGCAGTTCCTCTGTGATGTGACAGGGAAAATTATCTCTTCTGTCAGGATGTTGAGTTTGATAAGCTGCAGCATCTTGTGATGGCACTTCCCAAATTCCCACGCCCTGTAACGAGCATGTCCTGCTCACAGGCAAGCGGTATTTTAAAGGGTCACTGGTTAGTCATCTTCTATAGATGCCTATATTTCTCTTTTCTTTCTTTTTTAACTCATCATTCATGCCTCTGGTATGTCAACATGAAAAGAATGATCGATGAAACAAAAACTATTTGCAATAATACTTCAGGCTGGTATATCTATTACATATAATTAATATATTCAATCATTTGAGATTATTATAAATTACTACAATTAAGAGTGAAACTGAAAAAAATATATCTTATTTCCGAGTCAGGTTCAACTGTTCAGTAAAGTTGCAAACTGGTCCACTCAGTAATGTAACCTCTGTGTTCCTGCAATGTTTACTCTGGGTTATGTCACCGGTATCAGACCAACTGCAATCCACCATCTCATTTTGATGCCCAATATTAAAGAGGAGGAATGGGAACATGTGGTGTCAAGGCAAATGAAAGAGTCCTGATTGGCAGCAGAAAGGTGGTCAGAAGCGTTAACAACACTAATCTATAGAAATCTTTGTGTGCACAGCTGCAGATCTCTCAGTACTCGGCTGCCGGCAGAGCTTTTGGATCAGTGAGTAAACCAAAGTGTGACAGTGGCCACGGTTATATGATGTTTTTCAATTTAGATTTAACTATCCTGAATGCAATAATATGGAATTAAAGTATTCTCCTTCAGGTATTTGTGGAAATAATAATTCCAATTTACGGTTCATGTGGAAAACACTTTTTCTTGATTCCACTTTATCTAATAGTGTAATTTCACTTTACAGTGCCACTCTATAGCCCAAAAAATGCTCCTATTCATCATGGTTAAAAAAAACCAACATTTAAAGAAATGTCAGTTTAATAAACAATATGAATTATCATGAAAAAACCATCTGAGGAACTGCAATCTCCAAATTTGTCAAATAAACAAGGATACTACAAAAACTAGGAAAACAAGGAAAACTAGAGGTTTCTGTTTGATTCGTCTTTCCCCCAAAAAAATGTTATTCTTTATAAGTGCATTTCTACGATTCAATTTAGACTGTTAAGTAGGAATTAAGACAAATAAACCATTATAAACCATTACCATTATATGACAAATGATTGCCCATTAAATTTCATAACTGTGACAGCCCTAATTATACCAAGACTTTGTCTAAAAACCGAGTGGCACATGCTGCTCTGAAGTGATGCGGGGTGTAGTAGCACAGCATATTGATTGGCTGTGTAATATCTGAAGAGCCCTGCACTCACATTCCTGTTTGAAGGTGAAGTACTCTGTTAGGTGCCGGCATTCGTGGTTTCCACGCAGGAGAAAGAGTGTGGTCGGGTGGTTGATCTTGAGTGACCAGAGGTAGAGAACACACTGGGAGGAGAGACAGCAGAAGAGGAAAGTCAGCGATGTGAACTAATGAATATAAAATTTACAGCACAACTATGTTGGAGCCACATAACATATGAACCATTACTAAGATTATTATTAATCAGTTGGAAAATAGGTCCATAATTTGGACCATATATTCTGACCGATTGTGACATTTGACTGTGTTGAAAATTTAAAACATCTCATAAGAACAGTTAATGTAGATTTAAAAAAAGGAAGAAAATCTTTACATCTTCTGAGCTATTTCACACACATAAAAACCCCAAACATATCCATGTGGATCCAGCCATCTGTAGCAACGAGACTTTAAGGTGTTGCTAAAACTAATAATAATAACATTTCCACAAACACGTTGACAAAAAATTCATTTGTCCCACTTTGGCGGGATTTAAGGTCTGCATAGGGATGCACGAAGTATCGGCTTCAATATCGTATCGACAGATGTTGGTCATTTCTTAAAATGTTGGTAACGGTCTGATAATTAAAAATGGGCCAATATTAACAACAGATATTCATTTCTGGCCCTTTGCTTTTTGGAAGCAGGGTAGTTGGCCGTGCAGTAAATGTTGTGACATGTGACAGTGATAGTATGGAGCATTGTGGGATGTTTAACAGAAGCGGAGCAGCAATGTCAGGGTGTGGTAGTTTTTCATGGTGCTGAAAGAAGATATTCAAAAGGCAGCCTGCAACACTTGCAACATTAAAGTAATGTGATGAAGAGTCTGTATCAAATCATTCAAAACCACCACTTTGATGTATCATCTGCTAAACCACAATCCAGGTGTTCATAAATCCTGTCGGGAAGCTAACACTGCTAATATTAGCTTTCATTTTATACAGAATTTGGTCATCTTAATCTTAAAAAAAAAAAAACAGTTTCGGTAAAAATTATTTATCGGTCACTGCAAAAATATTAATATCTGATATTGGTATCAGCCAAAATATTCATATCGGTATCATACCCTATTCTGCATCTACCTCAGTTGTCTGCCCAGTTGTCTTTCCCACCATATCTTTTCCCCCTCACTGGAACAACACAACAAGTTTTGCTCTCCCTCCTGTAGTCTCTGATCCTCACATGTATGCCTAACCCCAACTATCAGGGCAACCATCATAATACTAAGCAAGTGACAACAAAGTCCAAAGACAGGCAAAGCAGAGACAATCAGGCGCCCAACAGATGTTTGATCTTTAAATACATTTAACAGCAAACCTTTACTACAGTTCTGAGCTCAAGACTTCTTGGCATTTAATCAAACTTGAAATATTTATTGCCATAACCTTGAATCACTAAAGATTCATAACTCAACAGGTGCAATCATCTTTCCATAGCAAAAATATGCTTTTTTCTCACCAATTCATAGCATGTTTACCATCATTAGAGGCTTTAAAAAAAATTAAAATAGTAGAGCAGCATTTACAATCCAAATGAACATTCTTTCTCCTCAGTGTTCAGACAAGGCACTGTTCAATAGCTGCCACTTGCCACTCTCAGCCCACTCTTTATTTAAACGCGCACCAGCCGTTTTCTGCTATTAAGTCAATGGAGCAAGATGCCGAAGCAACAAGAGCCAGCAGGTGTGCATTCCCCCAACTAATAAATAGGAGTGGGGGAGGCACCACTACCTTGTCTTCTTCGCTTCCATTACTGAGGAGAATATCGAGCCGTGGAGTTTAGGTAAATCTGCTGAGGGAGCTGTCAGTGCGACTTGATTTCAACTGTGCGGAGGCGGAAAGAGAGGGCTACGTCTGGAGTGGCTGGAAGCTGACATGGGTTTTAATGAGAGCCCTTTGCTCCCTTTTAGATCGACTAGACAGGGGGAGGAGAAGAAAGAAAAATGCCACAAAGCTCTGTGATGCACACAAACGCTGACTGACTTCACCTTTGACTTATCCATGCACACATTTGCACATGTGCACACTCTTTGGTCTGAGCCTTTTGTGTGCAGAGACCAGGCTGAAGCTAGGAGAGCTTGTCCAAGGTCCCACTGTCTTGGATAAGGGAGAATTTCTTCGGTAGATGAAGAGCACAAAGAATAAAACAGTGTTTACAAATTGCTGGTGTGCAGCGGTAATGCATCCCATTAAGAGGCAGTGATGACTCTTTTATGTTACCTAGGCAACCACATCCTGATATCCATTCTCCTATATCTGTCTTACTGCATGCTGTACTGAAGTGAGCGATGTGGCCTTTAAAATCAGGACTATTTTTCAGCCTTACAAGTCCAAGCACTTACACAGGAAGCAGGAGATTTCAGTCTTTTGCTTTGCATTGTGGGGATTTTACAACCAAAACATAAAAAGGTGCTTTCTCTGATATGTAGATAGACATCACACATTTCACTCTGAGCGCCACTAACTAATGGCTTTCATTACTTATTGTCTTCCACTAATACATTAGATGCAGACACCGTCATGCTTCTCTAGGACATAAGCAAACTGACACACATTTATCCTCCCTCCTTATCTGACGATGCACGTAAACACAGCAGTCAGCAAAGAGAAAGAAAGGTGAAGAAAATCATTTTATTCATTTATTAATCTAAGTGCATATCACAGGGCTTGTCTGGACATGTACAGGAAAAGCTTTGTCCTCCTGAGCTCAGGATGACATTTTAAAATCCTGATTTCATGGAAAAATGATTCTTAAAGCATAAAGATGGTATCTGTAATGATATCAGTATGACTGCCAGACTCGATATTCCATTGCCAAAACTGGATTCCTCTGGGTGAGGTGGGAACTAGTACTGGCAGCAGGATGAAGACTCTCTGATCAAACACCCACTTCAGTCATGGTGAGTGAAGGAACTTTAGTAACACTGGCTGCATTTCCACTAACTCCAAAACATAAACATAGCAATAAAAATCTGGTAAATACCTACATTTCCAAAAACTTATCAAATATTGCTACGTTTTTACACTCTCAGGAGGGTTTTTTTTAGATCCACTGATATAGAAGTATTTTACAAAAGCGTGATGGAAACAGGTTTTCTTGATTTCACTTCATCAGACATGACAGAGTGCCTTTCTGCAGAATTTGTTGGCATATTGTTAGATAATATTTATCTCTTGCTACCAAACTTATGACAGTTTTCATTAGATTCAGTTTTTAAAACAGATTTTAACTGAACTTGAATTATTGACCCAAAGAAAGATGTTTGGTTGGCTTCGAACTCAGAAGAAATTAACCCTTTCTTCCTGTCCATCACTCTGAGGAGAAACACAAGCAGTTTCCACATGACCTCTAAATTCGGCCACCGAATATATTTGGCCCAATAGTGCAAAAAAAAGCTGCATTCGGCCTTCGGTGAAGTAAGTAAAAAGCAAGGCAGAATAGTGGCTGTGACGCAATCAAACACCAAGCACCACGTGAAGTGACCTGGCGCCAGGTAAAATGTCGGCAGTGTGCCGATTTTTCAAAGTGTCGGAGAGCGAGCAAAGATTTTTTGAAAAGCAAAGGCTGCTGGAATATTTAAAAATGCCAGAATATACTCAGTAAATACTTACTTTGATTGAAAAATGTATTCTGGGCTATTTTCTCGTAACAGAGCCGACACACTGAGACGATTCAGCTGCAAAAAACACATCCCTTCCATCGGCCTCTTACTCCTGCACAGGTTTCACGCAGTCCTTCTTTCAGTGTGGTGGCATTTCATCATCCTCACTCCTTCACCAGGCCAGCGCAGATCAGACGATGGACAATGTACTGACTTATTGCTCCAGAAGCCCTTTTAACACATTTCTGAGGAAATGTCTTTCGCTTTTTCTTTTCTACAAACACTGAAAACTTCTGATGATAACCTGCACGACCTAAGCTGTAGTGAGCTGTTTGTGTTTGTTTTTAATACTATGATGAGCTCAGATTAAGCTTTGCAGAGTTCTAGTGAAAAGTCTGGTGCAGAATCAAACATTAAAACGCATATACGATCACGTTTACAAGATGCGGGATGTCACAAATATACATTTCTTTGTTGGGATTATTGTCTAAGAAATAATCACGACTTTGAGATTATCAAGATTATTTTGCAATCACTTCCCAACACTATAAATGTAAAATGTAAATTCACATTCATCCTTGTATGTCTTTGGGTTTTAAATAGGGCTTTCAAAATTAGCAATTTTCCACATTAAAGCATACAGTAAATAACAAAGTTATTGCCCATGCTATTTCAGGAGAGGTTTATTTCAGGCACGTATTGTAGATGCTCTGCTCCGTCACAGCGGTGAATAGAATCCACCAAACACCACTCTATCCTCCTTATTTATGAGGTTTCTGGTAGTTTTTGAGCCTTACTTTATTATTTTTTATCAGCGGGTGTCCAGAAACAAAGTTATTAGGGAACCATTTTAAAAATCTGAATTTGCCATTATTCCAAAGAGAGAAGGTGATTTGAGGATGCAGATGCTTGTCACAATGGTAAACATAAACATTGTAAACAACAATGGTAAAAATCCCTTCTCCTCTTTTATTATTATTCTAATGCCTACATTTGGAGGACTATGTTTCACCATAATGCTCACAAAGACATTAGAAAGCACTTCACTACATTTTCAATCCCAACTTGACAAATTTCATGACAAAACTCTTGTTGAATACTTATTAGGATAGATCCCTGAAAAATCTATTTCTATTCTCTTACGCCACGTTTACAAACTATTTTAATACAAGGATTTCGATGATTATCTCTTTCTAAATCAGGAAACTGGGCTACCACTGTAACAGCCATGATTGCAAGCTCATTATAACCACACCTCTCAGGAAACGGATCATTATAAGAAAACTGGAGCCCACTTTGTGCAGTCACAACACAGATTTATGCAACAGTCCTCATTTAACTTTTCTATTTAATAAGTATGAAGCACTTTTTGGCAGCATCTCAGAAACAAGATTTCAAACTGAAAAGCCCATTTTGGTCAATAAGAAATATATAATACAATTCATATTTCTCTTTTCTTTCACCAAATGTTTTTATATCTTAATAAATACTTAAAGATGAATTCATGAACAATTCACGGTTTTGCTCTGTAATGTGTGTTACTTAAGGTTTTACAATAAATGTCTAACAAGCCACAGAGATGTAAAAATACTAAAGCTTACCTCAATGCTGAAGTATCCTCGATCTACATAGTCACCGAGGAAGAGATACCGCGTATTACTGGGCGATCCCCCCACTTCAAACAACTTCATAAGGTCAAAGAACTGACCATGGACATCGCCACATACTGCCAAAAAACAACAACAAAAATTCAATTGCTCAGGTAACAATAACTTTTTATTCTTATTGATTAGGAGGATGTGGCGTTTCTGTTTAATATCAGCCATGTACAGTTAAGCAAATGGAAGCTCATCTACTATTGGAGGGAAAAAAAGAAAAGAACATATGTATGTATTCATGTTCATATTCAATTGTCTAAACTGGGTTACACATCCACAATGACTGAACAACATGATCCATCTCCAACAAGATAAACTATAAACTGAACAGACTGAATATTTTTATGTTTGTTGATGCATGACATTATTAATTAGCAAAAATGACTAACGTCTTGGTTAGCAGAAGCATATAATCACAGCAGAGCAGGAGGGAGGCATCTGGAATGAGGTCTTATAGTGAATCTAAAGCAGTTTACTCCAGATTTTCAGCACTACACCACCATGGCAAACATTTTGTGCCATTTTTAACTCTACATCATTTGAAATAGGGGCTGTTTCTAATGTTGTCCATGTTGACACAACAACCAGCACTACTATATTGTCTCTTCTAAATGGCAGCTGTCAGCAGCACAGGTTTTACAAACTATTACAATCAACCATATAATCCACAGTTTTTCACCCAGGTGTAGACATTAGACCAAAACCTATAACTTTAAGCTCATATATTCTTCTAGAAAGGATTTGAAAGTCGTGATGCCTGATGCTTTTGACTTAGGCCACAGAAAAAGCGAGCTGAGAAGGAAAAGAAAAGGTTTTTCCAGAACTGATATGACTTTGGGAGTGAGTGCACAACAGCTGCCAGTAATGGAGACGCTGTACGATGTGCTTCCACCAAAGCAGGTGCCATATTTACCCTTTGTTTTCAATGCCGTCTTGGTTCAGTTAAAAGTATTCTGCACAGCTTATCTTACACAGAATGTGTGAACTTATGTTTCAAATGTCAAGGTCAGCTTCAGAGGAGCTGTGCTAATACTTCAAGGGGTTTGGTGTCTCGTTTAAGAATGTGGCACAGGTGGGCGGCCAGGACGGCTGAAACCCTGGACCTCCAGTTTAAGGAGGTCCAGGAGATCATCTGTTATGATGATCATCAAACACAGACATGGAAATAATCACATCATGTCAAGATTTGAAACCATAAACACAATAAATGATGCAACTTCTTTTGATGCTTTCAGAGGTTATCTGCAAAGCATCAACTGATGGCAAGGGGTGATGTAAAGTTGCAGAATTAAAAGTTACACTTGAAAGAATTAACTGTTGTTCTGATAAAAAAACAGCAGCAGCAATTAAGAGAAAAGTTTTTTTTACCTTTATTTAAAACAGCTGACAGTTTCAGCTGACCTGTAGGTTTCTGGGAGTGTTTTCCACATATGAGGAACATAATACTGAACACTGCCTCTCCAGCTTTAATTCAGACTCTGGGAACTGAAAGTAGACTTGACCCTAAAGACCTGAGGGATCTGGTTGGTTTATAACGAACCAGAATATCCTGAATAAACCAACCAGTGCTTTGTAAACCAAAAGCAGAATTTTGAAGTCAAATCTTTGACTAACAGGAAGCCAATGTAAAGATCTGAGGACTGGTGTTATATGATCCACATTCCTGGTCTTAGTGAGGACTGGAGCAGCAGCGTTCTGGACTAACTGCAAACTGCAGCTGTCTGATGGACTTTTTAGGGCGACCTGCAAGGCCCACGTTACAGTAGTCTAGTCCCAAAAGAATTAAATGCATCCAGGTTTCTTTAAAGACCCCGTAAATACATTTCCAACCTTAAACTTCTTGCACACTGATATTGATAATATATTTTTTCAGAGCTGTCAATGCCCAGCCGCATCCTGAGGCTGAGAAACCACTCTTCACTTTTCTTTTGTTTTTCTTCAGGGACACTACTTGATATTGCAGCTGAGTTTTGCTCAAATGCTAGAAAGCAGATACAAACACAACTACATAGCTGATAGCAATGATACGAGAAGAACAGAAAAAGAGGAAGGGACAGAGCAAGAAATGAGACACAAGAAAAGATTGTGTTTTACTGGCTGGAGAGATCTCACTGTTCAGGTAGGATGCAAGATGGATGCTGAATTCGGAGACTGAGAAAATCTGCATACATTTAACAGGGTGTCTTTAAGCTTGACTTCATGTGACTGATGAAATTTAGGGCTGAGTCCATGACTACGCCCAGATTTCTGGCCAAGTTCTTGGTTGGTAATTTTGCTGTTAGAAGCTGCCTTTAAAAATGTATTTCTTTTCTCCATAAACTTTTGTCTACATTTAAGTGAAGGAAATTATTGGAATATTCAATCTCTAGTTTGATCAACGCATGTGATCAGTGTTTGGGTCAGGCATTGGTTTCCTGCTAAGATGATCATGTAAAGTCGTGTGTCATCTGCATAATTATGTCAACATAATTTAAGCAAGTGGGAGTAGATGTTTAACAGCAGTAGCCCCAAGATGAAGCCTTGGGGAAATCCACAGGCTATTTTTGTTAGTTCAGATTTATAGTTACCTATAGACACAAAGTAGTCCCTGTCAGACAACCTACAAGGCAGATACTAAAAACTGCCAAAGCTACAGCTCTTGAACAGCCATTTGAGAGTCCCTCTACAAGGAAGTCATTCACCAATAACCTCCATGTTCAACATTCCTGCTTTACAGCAGAAACAAACATTCTTGCATATTTTAGGTGTTTGGTATCTTTACGCTCACCTGTTATAGGTGCCTCTACTTCCAACATGCACTTCTCTTGACGGAGGATGTTGGCCCCATCATTAATGATCTTGAGGGCAGCATCCTCTTCCACCCTTCCCTCTTTGACCAGGTGGTTGCGGAGCAGTTCGGCATTGGGCTTGGCATCTTCAAACAGCTCTTTCAAAGTCAGCTTATGTTGTGGAGGGTATGGCACAGCTGTTAACATAAAGAAAAAGAATAATTGATCAAAATTAGGATTTGAAGCAAAAGTATTCATGTTGTCAGGACATCCATAAATCTATAAAGAAACAGCTTATCAGTTTCCACCCCACACAAAATTAGTACTTGTAGAAAAAACATTTATATTAACAATATTAAACATATTTGATGAACACAATTTATTTTTGTACCATTTAAATGAGTGCCATCTACAATAGTAGAACAAGTGTAGTGTTTTGATTCAGCTACTATTTCCTTCTTACTTGCAAAACAAACCATTACATCAGCCCCTTCCTGCTCAATGCAAATGCACTGGATCATGGGACAGTCACAGTTGAAACCAATGTCTTCTATGTTGCTGCTACCTGCTTCAAGCACAGAAACGAAAACCTTATCTCTCTGAATTACTGATATAGTAAAATACGGGCTTGTATGTGGCAGGTAATTCAACCACAGTATTCTCCATGAACAAGCACCACGTGACAGCTGACATTTTGCTGTCACACAAATAACTAGTGCAGATATTAATAAACACGCTGCAAGGTACCACATGTAACATACATCCTCCCTCCACATGTGTAATATAATCTGGGCCAAAACATTACTAAATTACTATGAACTGACACTGACTTTTAATCCACAGCAAAGGTAATGTGATACAGGAATTAAGTGTGAAGCAGTAAAAAGGTTATTTGTGTCACACTACCTTTACTCAAGTTGCAATTACTAGATACAAGCCTTGTGTTAATTGAGCTTACACTTACGATCATACAAGGTAAGGGATGTGAAAGAAAAACATCTAGAGGACGTGCAACTTACTTGACCCTCCCCTTCCCTCGGTAAGCTGCTCCAACACCTACACAATCCTTTTACTGTCATCACAAAGGTCAATGCTTTTAAGGCTGAGACCTGAGAGTTTCATGATCAAAACATTGTTATGTGCACATACACAACAAGAGAAATGGGGCCATTTATCACTGAAAGTTTACCAAAGGGACAACTGTGCAGTAAAGACACTGGCGTACTATGACTACATCAGGTACAGCTTAAATGAAAACAACTATTCTCTCTCTACTTTAAATAAGCTTTTGTTAATGTTTTGGTAATAGCGCAGTGGGTCCAGCCGATGCTCCGACTATAGCTATCCTCAGCCGAGAATACGGCAACGCCGCTGTGCAATGTGCAACTACACACGGACGTGGTGCAGAGCCACCTGTTTGGGAAATGTGAATTACAAAGAACAGTGGCAGGTCAACAAGGTAGGACTGTCCCGATACCACTTTTTCACTTCCGATACCGATACCGATACAGAGAGTTGAGTATCGGTCGATACCCGATACTGATACATACATTTTGTTATGAGCAAAATATTGGGTCAAACCTCACCTCAAAACCTTAAGGTGTAACTGAAAAAGTCCCCAACAGAAGGTGTGAGAGAAATTGAGTCATTAATTATCAACCAATGAGTTAATTTTAAATAAATTTAAAGACTTTGTGTAACACACAGCACATTTCTGTTTTAAGAAAAAACAACCTGAGTAAACCCTGTAGAAAATCTACTAGGGAGATCTCGTAAAGGCTGCTGAGGTAAAAGGGCTGGATAGAAAATGTTGCTTGTATCGGCATATTTCAATGCAGGCCGATACTTTCCGATCCGTGTTTTTTTGTTGGTGTCGGCACC
>JAVQJG010194065.1:0-17726 GCA_036024015.1 Craterocephalus amniculus | reverse complement strand
TACATATGCGCAATCAATGAGTCATTAATTGTAATGAAATGACCACTTTTACCACATACTATACCACGTAGAAAACCATTTTTCTTAGAAAGATTAAAAAAATATCAGGTATAGTTCCTTTAAAAACAGAACTCTCCAGCATCAGATGACTATAAATCCTTTCATGAATCTGCTCAGTGAAGCTTTTATCCCACTATGTGTGCAGCTTTATATCCACACTTTAAGAAATGCAACTTAATTCAAAACACTCATAACCAAAAAGGAAAAACCAATGTTTCCACGACTGACAGGAGCTTAGGTTAACATCTGATTCATGTCTTTGGGGTGAAGATTTGTTGTTTTCAGAGCTTTAAGCTAATTTGCATCTGGTAAAAACAAACACCTACTGGAGCTGCTTCTGCTTCCTTAATTGGCTACTTCTTAAACAAACAGTCCCATAACCCCTGGGTGAATCTAAACTTCCATGCAGGCTTTTACGTATTTTTAATTTTGCATTTTGTTTGAGAGAATTAATTATTCTCCAAAAGACTTCAGCCTAATGAATGTTTCCAGTTAACATGGTCACAGTTCAGACTGCAGCTTCCTGTTTTACCATTCTTCTATAAAACATTCATCTTTATCTACGATGCGGGTCTCGCTTTTTTCGCAGATTCTTATTCACAGCAGCTCTTTGGTCTGTAGGCTTGAATTAAGAGCCGTCTACAAGGGGAGAAACAGGAGAGACGGATGAAATGGGCGGAGTGAAAAGGTGAGGAGATGAAGGACCGGTGGAGGAAGAGAGTGTAAAAAGTAAAAGAGAGAGAGAGAGATCAGCAGAGGGCAAGATGATAAATCAAAGTTAGAAGCATTAAAAGATAAGCGAGGATGGATCAGAGTAAAAGGAAGGACTTTTTTTAACTTCAGTAACAAGATGATGCAACCTTTGTGTGAAGAGTGAGCAAAGCCAAACATTTCAGCGCTTATTTTACGTGCTTCGGTCCGGGGAGATGCTTGTTTGTCTTGCTACTTAAACCCCACTCACAATGACTGAGTAGCTCATTGACAGAAATACTAAAGCAAAAAAAAAATATATTAGAAACTTTGTAAAGAGGATGTAAAGGAGTTTTTGGATTTTTGAAGAACCTACATGCCAGATGAAGACAAATTAGTGTTTGATAGGAATTTTTACTGAAAATTCCTACCAAACACTAATTTTTACTGAAAATTCCTACCATGAAGCCTTTTTTTTTACATTATACTAACATTTTCAGCATGTTTATCTTCCTCCTTTTCACTGAGATGCAGATACATGTGAGCTGCAGCCTGAGTGTTTATACCCACCCATCATTTCTTCTTATTCTGCAATCTCTTTCTTTGGACACTGGCTGCAAGTGCAACTATTACAGAAAAATCTCCAAATAAAAGCTTTAAGAACCCGAGAGAACTATTTCTGAAGACAGTTGAAAGAAATTTCCCCAAAGCTCATCTCAGAGGGTTCAGGTTATGCTGAAGGAAGAAGGTGATTTGAGTAAATGTTTACTTTCAAGTTCATCCAAATCAGCCAAAACCCTGGCCATATGTAAAAAACCAAGAGTTGCTTTTCCTTTCGTCTTTGTGGTTGTTTTTTTCCCCATAAGCTTCTTCACAATGAACCATTAATCTGAGTCAGGTGTGGAGCAGGGAAACCTGCAGGAGGAGCTTCGCCCTGAACTCCGTTTTATCGGTTTTGTGTGCGGATGCAAACAGGCGACCGGCTGTGCGGCCAATCCCAGTTTGTCCAGCATTATCACACCTGTTCAGGGCAGCCATGGTAGACCAGAGCAGCAAGTCCACTCAGGTACTGGTTTGGTAGATAATGCTGACTGCCAAGCAGAATTCTACGTTTTTTGTTTTTGTTTTTGGCTTATACTGTTTTTAAATTTTTCTCTATTTACCTCTTCTATTGGAAAGAAATAAAGATATTGCAAAGTAGAATTAAAAAAGTACGAAACAAAAACCTTATGAGAAACAAATATAATGAACAATGAATAAAAGAGATGAGAATGAAATTATAGGAAGGGCAGAGGAAGGAATAAACAATATTTCAAACATTTCAATCACCTAAAAACATAATTATTTCACTTTGCTGGGTGTGTGCTGCTGTACAGAGGATGAAATCCCGTTAATGTGTGTGTGTGTGTGTGTGTATTGGTGGACTTTCTGGTAACAGAGTTTGTCACAAAGCTTTTGCAAAGCAGCCGCCTTGTTTCAGCAAAACATGCAGCAAAATTTTTACTTTACACACACTCATGCTGCACACGGAAATACTCAAAACACACTTCCCGCCATGCAAAAACATACACTGCAAGTATCTGTGTGAGAAAGCGTGTTATGCAACCCATCACGGCATCACTCGCACGCACATCGTGACTGAACAGAGGCATTTATTGGATTGTAGAGTTGAGCCGATGTCCATAGAAGACACCATCATACACACAAACACACACACACACGGGTCAGTCTGACGTCTTCCATGTCCGTTTCATTACAGTTTACATACAAAAGATTTATTTACATTTTACACATCGATCCCACTTTAAGCTGAGGAGGAAAAGTGCAACATGCTGAACGTTCGATGAAGATGAGGATGAAGAAACCAAAAAATGGCAAAATGCAACAACATTAAGCACAAACGCACAAACTGAATAAGGTCTTGAACAGAGGAAACGCCTGCAAGCATGCACATGTCAACATGTTGAGACGGATAGACACAGAGGTAAGGAGAAAACAAAAACATGCCCCTTTTGCATTCCAAGGCCATTCTTTGAAGCTTCGGTCACAAAGGGGACTTGTGTTGATGTTCAGCTTCTAATGTTGCTCTTTAGATTCTTATAAAGTCGATACAAAGAGCAGCAAAGCGGCTGATGTCTCACAGTTCAAGCAGCACAAAGTCCTTTAAAGTTGATCAAGGATCAGCTGCTGTGATGTACAGAAGCACCTCTGGCCCTGTTAGGAGGCACAAAACTACTTCAGATCTTTTCTGATTGGTCTGTCTGCTAAATCCGTCCTCTCTCCCTGGCCTGTACCCCAACGCTAACGCTAATACTATTACACACAGGAAACTATGAGAAGTGACACACAATCATTCTTATCACCAGTTGTCATTTCGATGTTCAGTAATACTGAAATTTTTCTAAAACCCTTACAATTTTCTAGTTGTGGGAACAAGTATAATTTCCCCCAGTTATTCAATGTGTTGTTAACTCTTGCTGCTGCACGTCATCATGCATTTTAGTATGTTACCAAAACTGGCTAAGTGCTATAGGCTAACACTGGGGGTGATTTAGACTCCCCAGGGTTAAAAGCAGAGAGAGAAGTTATTAGCCTGCAACTGAAAAGCCCTGCATAAGGGCTCAGAACTTACACTTTTAGTACTGTTTTAATTCTTTTTATTGATTTTGTTTTATTTATTTTAAAGGGATACTGTGTAACTTTTGGCCACTAGGGGTCCCTAAACATGGAATTTCCCCCCAAGTTAAACTTTTGACCCAAAATATTTTTTTTAGTTACAGAAAATTAATTGTAAGGTTGCAATTATGTTTATGACATTGTAACTGAAATAAAAGTCATTCATTCATTCAATATCAGCCTAATGTGAAAATTAATGGATAAATTCTGGGGTCACTTCAGTGTTTGACCTGTCTCTCATGGATCATGTGACCTGCAGCACTTTGCTGTACTGCTATAAAACACAGTGGGCAGAGCTTCATGTTACTTTTTTCTTCAAATTTCGACAAAGTAAGACGGTGAACACACTGTCTGATGAGCCCAGTAAGATAAAGACTGTTTAATTTGCATCAATGTTGTGTGGCCTCTGGGACATTACAGGTTTAGCCTTCTGGTGGCCAAAAGTGACACAGTATCCCTTTAATGGATGGCTTTCCTGTGTTCCCTACTTGTATTGTGGTTGTGATTACTGATTTTACTGTCTTACAGTAATTGTATTGAATGCATGCTGAATGTTACCGCACTGCACCTCTACCTGAACTCCAGTTGCTGTTCTGAGAGCTCAAACATCCCGGTAAATGTTTGTTCCTATGTGGTTATAAGTATGAGTTATTGCGCAGTAAGCAGCTATTCGAGGCACAGAGTTTCAAAGGGGTAAAAAAACAGATTTGATTGTGACCATCTTAAACAAAAATCTGAGAAAACCCTAGAATAAAGAGGAAATGAGCAAAGAGTCTGAGCTCTACCCTGCAGCTTATGATAATTCGTTCATGCTCCTGGTTTATGAACGGGCTGCAGGACAGGATGAAAGTGTGAAAAATGCCTCTCATGTTGATTTTGACTTCTTTCCACAACCAGAAACCACAGATCTCTGTCGCTTTTATAACCCTAAAAATCTAAGTACCGGTTCTACGGTCGATTTGCGACTTTAAAGAGTCAGAACCAGTTTCAGCCTGCAGCTAAAAAGGCCTGTGATTGGACGATCGGTGCGTGGGAGACGAGCCGCTCGCTGCCTGTCGGTCGGTCGGTCGAAAAGCTCTCACCTCATGAATTTCTTGGGTTCGGTGGGAGGGGTCGGCGGGGCTAGAGGTTTGTTGGAGTTGAGCTCAAAGTGGTGGAGGGGGGAGCTGGGGATGGGCTCTAGGCGGCCGGGCGGGGGTGGGGGTGGGGGCGGGGGCTGTGGTGGCTGCCCACTCCCTGTTCCCACCACGCCCAGACCCATACCTGCTGCCTCCAGAGCCCTGAGATTAGGAGAGCTGCTGAATCGGCTGGCGGCTGTTTTCTCATTCTTTTTCTTTTGCTACACAGAAACAAAAAAAGAAAAGGAGGGGCACGGGGGTCAAAGAGGGAGCAAAGAGGGAAGTTTAAAGCAAAAAAAAAAAAAAATTATAATAATAAAATGGAGGGGAAAGCAGGGAGAGTTCTGCAGGTTGGAATAGTCCAGTCCATGAGAGACAGGAAAGAGCAGCGTGCTAAACCGATCTCAGTGAAAGTGGATCGAAGCAGAGAGGATGGATCAATCTGGAGGTGGACGTCACTCAGCTACAGTCTGAAAGCAGCAGGCGCTCCGGGCAGAATGACAGGTCACATGACAAGAGATGCGTCAAAGCTGGAAACATCTCACTCCAACAAATGGCTTGGAAAGCAAAGGAAAGCTGGAGTAGAAGTCAGGAGGGCAGGTTGGCCCGGGTGGAAGAGTCACTCGCACATTTATACGCACAGACGCATGATAGATGAAAAGAAAAACACACAACACATATACAGGTAAAAACCACAAGCCCTGGAGGTTCGAAAAAACCTGAGATGAGGTCAAGAGTTAGACGGGATCATGCAGCGGCTCAGCTTCAGCTCAGGCACACGATGAGAAATGACGTAATCATTCACGCCGCTCTGTCTGCTTTTTCATTTTACTGCTTTATTTGAGCGGCTTAAAAGGTGTAAATGTGCACATTACTGGTCCATTTCTATCCTGAGACAGTCATGGCTGTCTGTGCCAGTGGTCCCTCGTCCTTTTAGCTTAAAGACAGGGCTGGTTTTGTCAAAACATGTTGAAAAGTAGGTTTAATATTTGAAACAAACCACAGTTTTCAGCCAAATTGAAAAGAAGCGATAACTATGGGATGATAAGCGTCTCTGTACTATGCAGCATGAGTTGAGTCTGGGACATTCCTGTAATACCACTTTGTAGAAATAGATGAGTCACCATGATGTTTAGTCTGAAAAAATTAACAAATGAAACATTGGTAAATTAAAAGTAATGTGTATTTCTCCTGCACATCTGAATCAAATGGCTGAATTCAGCTCTGCAGACGCCTGGAAACGACGTTCATTTCATTCAGATGTGCTGGAGTAGGGATCTTCAGACAAATGTCAGCATTTCCTACAGTTAGAAACGTACAGAAATGCAAGACATTGAATGTTTTTCAGCATTTTAAGGGGATGGACACTGAGATACACTCGATTCTCACACATCTTTGATAATTTAGTAAATGTGTCTCAGCCTTTGAAAACCTTGCACATGCGCTGTGATCTGGGGCCCCGGCAGGGAACCACTGGCCCACTAAAACCACTTTCATCATGCAGAGGACCAGAATTATTAAATCAGATAGGTAAATAAATACATTTTATACACATTTTTTAAATGTTTCTGACTTAGCAAATTATTTTTACTTTAATCTATGCATACTTTCCTCATCAATTTATTTTCTAAAGCTAATCATTTACTTCTATTTATTTCTACTGGATTGGTTCTCTGATGCCTGCTTTTAAACTAAAATAAATTAATGAAAAATAAATATAGAGAAGAATAGAACAGAAAATAGAATTATAAAATAATTTCATTAAACAAAATAAAAACATTCATGAATAAATTATCCATCCATCCATTTTCTGAACCGCTTAATCCAATTGGGTCGCGGTTGTGCTGGAGCCTAACCCAGCTATCAACGGGCGAGAGGCGGGGTACACCCTGGACAGGTCGCCAGTCTGTCGCAGTGAATAAATTATGAATTTAAGTAATACATTTAAAGTTATCTCTGGTTTATGATGTTTTTGGTCCAATGTTAATTTACCATATGTATTTTTTTTTAGGTCTGTTGTATTAAAAAATAATTAATTAGCTAAATTAAGCCGAACCTCTTTAGTTTCCTTCATAAAAAACTTTAAAATGATGATTGTTGATGATCTATGTTTTCTGTCTGTGACGTTACTGATAAAACTCTCCAGTCCTGAACATCCTGATGAACCAGCACTGATGGAAATGAGATGATTTGCAGAGGATTTTCATCTTTGCTGTGTAGTTAAACGAAGCCAGAGGCTCCTCAGAGCGCCGCTGTGTGTGCCGTGTCTCCACACATGAGGACCTACCTTGATGAGCGGGTTGATAACTCCTACGTTTGGACTGGCGTTGAACACTTTGTTGAAGTTGGTCTCCCTGTTGACAAGCTCCAGCTGGTAGAATTTCTTGTCGTCCTGAAGGAGAAAATCAAGTTAGCTGACAGCCGGTGAGGCTGCGAAGTCTCCAGGGAGAGCGGAAAGACTGAGAATCGCACATTTAATGAGTCCTGGCTGCAGTGCACACACACCTAACACGTTGTGTCGTAACTTCTGGCTGTTTGTTACCTCTAACGTAAACTTTTCACCTCCTGCAGATCTCAGACAATCTGACGACCTGAACGCCTCGCTGGCAGCAGCTCTTCATTGTGAAAAATGCAAACTGATTTATAAAGTCACCTTTATGCGACTCGTGCCGTGCAGCCGGACAAACCGAGTCAGACTCCGTGGTAATAAAGTGAAGAACAACTGATCTGAGGCTCCTCCGATTCATTTAGTAGAAAGCAGGACTCCTGTAGCCTCAATAAAGAGTTTCATCACGCTTCTGTTTACCTTTATTTATTCTTTCATCATCATCAACATGTTTTCCATCACTCTTGTAAATTTCAACATTTCTGCCGCTTTGACAGAATAAACTGAAATATAAATACACAATGTTCTGAAAATGCTTCGAGGACAAGCGAGTCAATTTCCTGATAAAATTCAGGGAGCGCTGCTGGGTCCATTTTAACTTGCGAGGTCCCTGCCAGCAGCTGATTGTCACGGTGTGAGCTGACAGGAACTCAGGAGGAAGCCGAATGAAGGCAAAAAGTAAACTTAAATAGTAACCGAGCAGAAGAAACGGAGGAAAAAGAAACACCCTGCTGATGGGAGGAAACAGGAAGTTGTGCGAACAGCGGGGGAGCTGAGACCAGGTGAGACGGTAACAAGGCCAGAAGCAACAAACAAACCCAGATCAGCCTGATTAACTGGGAGGAACCTGCAGACCAGCCTCGTCCACATTGCAGAAACCCTGCAAAACTCTAGATTTCAGATTTTACATCACAGAAACCTGCATGTTTCTATGACAACCAGTCCATCTTCATTAAAGGTGTCACTCGATGGATGAGTGATGTAACTATCAGCTGATGTTTATAGCTTGATTGACAGGTCGACCGCGCCTCCTACTGTCTGAGGATGTTGCTCCAGATGTGGGACATCAGGATGCCCGATCCCGGGTCAACGCCCACCGCCTCTGTAATCCAGCGCTGATGTCTGCCGTGTCCAGTTCGGATCATCTGAGCACATTCCCGGTCCATCGGATGCTTTTCCTGCCTGCAGTGTTCCGGGATCCGCACCTTCATGGTTTCATCCGTCTTCTTTCTCGTGTTTTGTGATGTTGATTTTGCTGTTTTATGTGACGCAGGATTTCATACGAGACACTGCCTTCATTTATTATTTTGGTTTAGTTTAAAACCTGAACCAAAAATCCCACAAACCTAGACACTGTCGGAGCAAACAAACTTTTCTTCTCATACGACTCAAAATCCTCCACCTTGACTTTTAGCTCATTCATCAACCCGAAATATTTCATGCATCAGCTGCATTTCAAGATCAGATAAACATCAATTCTTTCAATTTCAGGGCTGAAACACATTCCCAAAAACTGCAATCATGAGTCTTTAAGGAGCAAAAAAAAACAGGATTTCTAATCCAAATACCTGAGAAACATCAGTTCTTACTAACTGTGTACATGATGAACTCACCACCAGCTTTTTGACTAGAGTTTCCCTCTCAGACACCATGTCCTTCAGCTCAGCGATGACCTGCAGATCTTCAGGACGACTCTCTCTGTTCCTGAACTTCTCCTCTGTTCCTTCCAGCCTGAAGATACAAAAATACCAAAACAAACATGTTCAGATGATAAATCATTTGCGTATGAAAAACCACCTGACCAGGCTGTGAACAGAGCCAAAGGAGCTGCTCCGTGTGAGACAAAGTATTACAGTAAGGTTGCAGAAACTGGTGGAAAATTGAACAGAACTTATTAAAGGGCTGCAGATAGCTTAAGGCTTTTAATGACTCTTTTAGATCAAAGTGATTCATTTCAGTGGCAGCTAGCTGAGCCGTCTCTCAGCTCTGAGCAGCAGGGCTCATGCTGAGGGCGTTATCTCTGACATTTATGCCACCGTGTGCGAAGCCTGAGCAGCAGGAACACTTGTCCTCTCATAAACTGCAGCATCTCAGAGGAACGTCCAGAGATCCGTAGGATCCGCAGCTTCGGTTGCATCGCGTTTGTCATGCCGGAGCTCAGTTTGACACAAACTGAGTGATGCGCCACAATAAAACAGTCAGATTTTAGTCCACTTGATTAAAAACTGTACACAAACCAATTTATTTGAAGTAATTTTACTGACCAAATCATCTAAAAATAAAGATAAAAACTAATTTCCGTCCACATCTGTCACGATAACCATTTAAAACCCTTTATTATCATGCTCTAATGTTGAATTTGTTCAGACATATTGATGTAAATACTATCTAAAACGACCCTCGGCTGGACACATGAAGGCTGAACGTTCACTGCAGGGGTGAGCTGATAAATACCGAACAGCCACAAGTGCTCCAAAATGTCTCCAGTGCGATGTCAACAAGGCATTTATGAGGATTTTCTGGAATCCTGTCTTAGATATGATGACATCTCAAACTCTCTGTGAGGGTCTGAGGAGCTGGGAACCGCTGGATGCGGTGGAACGGTAGATTCTCATCATGGATGTGCAGCAAATGTGTGATGCTTCACATCATTATGTAGCAGAACCTCTGAGGAAGGTTTCCATCACCTTATTTGGATCTTTGACACCAACATTTAAGGCAGTTCTGAAGGAAGAAGGGACCCAACTTGATACTAGATGATCAAGATTACAACACGGCAACTTTTAGTCATGAAGCAAGAGCACGACCTCTGAGCTTTCATAGTGTAAAAGATTCTGTTAATTAGTTTGTCAGGGTAATGACCAGTTCAGTCATCATATGAAATGGTGACAAAAGTCATAAAAGCTCCTGCTGTAATGTTTGAGAAAAAGCCTTTAATAAAAGTCTCAATTCTCCTGAATCTTCATCACAAAACCCGGTTTCAGAAGTTTGCAAATAAGCGTCCAAACAAACAGAAATGCAAACTGGAGGTTTTAACCACGACCCTCAGAGTTCTGCCGACCGAAATAAATCAGAAAAACATCTGTGAACCGAACTTAAGAGCAGAAAGATGCAAGAATCTAAGAGCGTTGCAGAAACAAAAGGGCGAACAAAGTGTTCACCAGCTGTCTCATCCTCAGCGTGCAAACTCTTTCCTCTGACTCTTCGCTTTTGTAAGCTTCTTTCAAACTGCAGAAAATAAAAACATAAAAAAGAAATCTAAAGTATTAGATAAATGTATGTTTTCACTCATTAAACTATTTGCAGTTACAGATATTTTGATTTCCAAGATGGCGAATAAACAAATGTGATGACCCACAGACACGTTTAGCAGCTCCCCGAGGAGGAAGCAGCAAGGCAAAGAGCCCAAATAAAATATTCAAATATTCATGGAACTTAATCAGAGCAGCCTTTTCAGGGAGGATTCGGGGGGAGGATGCAGCCGCCGTCATCGCTGTGATTAATTAGGTAGGACGGTAGCAAACTTGTTAAGATAGATCTGTTGTAGTTAATTAGATGAGAGAAAGTGGATCATGTTGTGGAAAAGCCCCAGAAAGGCATCTTTAGGGAGTAAACTAAAGGCATAAAGTAAAAAACTGCTGACCACTAAAGTACGTTTGTCCTCTGAGGGGGGGTTAAAATAAGACCCAAACTAAAATGCTCCATGATCGGCCTGTAAACCTGAAGGCTGAAACTTTAAACATGGATAACAACCTGAACCCAGCGTCTCTGAGAATTCCTACCAGAGACCATGTAATGAAGTTTTACATGTGGAAGCGGTAAATAAATGTAAGATGAGCATGTTTTCCTCCAGCGGGTGGCGCTGTGCGTCCAGTGGAACCAGACTGAAACGAGGTCAGGTCTGTCGCTACATGTTTCCTCAGCTTCTGACTCACGGCGCTGTGTGCCGCTTTTTTCTGATTCATTTTTCAATGAAACTCTCTGAGTTCAGTTTTGGTCGGTTTCTTCCACGCTGCGCAGTCGCCTGCTGCCCACCAGCAAGAAAAAAACCTCTTTCCTTTTTCTCTTCTGTGTCTTATCTTCTCTCACTTTGCTCCAGAAACATCCTCCCAACCCCCCCCACTGAACAGCTGGCCTCACCCTGCGCTTAATTTTACCCACTTACAGTTTCCTCCCTGCATGTCATCAGTACTACATCAGTACTACAACCCCCCTGCTACCCTCTCATCACTCCTTTCCTTTAATTCTTGCTTGGTATAAAGTGATGTTATCAAAGTTTTGCTTGAATTATTTGGCTAAATCCTAGTTTTCTATCACACTCACCTGTTCTGACCAATAAGTCCAGTATGTTACAGGGGAAAAGCTAGAGGGGGGGCCGGGTGGCACTGGCCACCTCTGAAATCTGATGGGATCCTCTACTGTAGGTGGAATGGGGTAATAAATAATGGGGTTGTTTATATCCGGACACTCAGATTGACTTCTGAAATAATTCTAAATAAAAAGGAAGCTTTTATTTATGTGTATTCACAGATGAAGGACATAGCAATGGGGAGTAAAAAAGAAGCATCGTGGAATCACTGACAGGATAATTGTAATCTAAGCAAATTTAAGACCCGTGACGATGCACAGCCCTGGCAAAGTACAGTGACTAAAACTATGAAAAGTTAGGTCATGGTTCTGCAACCTTTGCAACCCAAAAAGCCAATTATTCCCATCAGCCAAGCTAAATAAAATGAACATGCGGCTGCAAATTTTACATGACCTTAACTATGCATGACAACTTGAAATTTTTTGATAAATAAATGAAATTGTCATATTTGAAAAACAGATAAGATTCTAAAATAAAGAAAAAACTTTACAAAAAGAAGATTTTCTTATATGAGATCTAAATATTTGTGGAAATATTTTATTGATTTATCTTTTCAAAGCCCACAGTTTCCAAAAGAATATTGCTGGTATTTCTAGAGTCATTATGTTGTGGAAATTTAATGCAATTAATTCCTGCAAAAACCTGTATTTGTTAAAAAATCTGTATCAAGAAATTTCGTTGGTTCTTTATGATTCTTAGCTGATATTAAGAGCCATTGTAGATCGTCCAAAGAGCCACTTGTTGCTCCGAAGCTGCAGGTTGCAGACCCCTGATTTAAGCTAATGTTAGCCTGAAGCTATTTAGGAAATGATAATTTAGTTATGTGGAAGCACTAGATTAGTTTTAAGATCATGTGGGGAAACCATGTCATATTTAGTTTCACCAAGTGCTTTAAAGACTAAGGCTCAGGTAATCAAACAGAGGTGAAAATAAAGTATAAAGATGCTCAAATAGTACTTAATAACCCACGATATAAGCTAAAGCTATATGATCCGGGTTCATTTAAACAGCAAGCTAGCAAAGCTGCTAGTTTATTTTTAAGTAGCTACAGCATGTAATGTGGAGAAAGGTCTTATTTTGCGTAGAAAACTGAAATGAGGAGAGAAGTCTTGCCCACCCCATCCAGCTCCGCCTCTGTCACAGGAGGCCATTGTTTGACACGACCAGGGCCACTAGAAATAGATCAAATTGATATTTATTTGTTGTTTGGGGATTTTTGTTCCACATGCATCATTCTTTTTTAAACTTAGCAACATATTTAATCTTCTCTGTAAGAAAATCACAGTTTTATCTGTTGGTTCAGTCGTACTTCGTGTCACGATCCCACCGTGCTGACAGTGAGATACGCTCTTTTTTTTGGGCTGAACAGATGAGCAGCGATGCTCCGATTACACCGGTGAAAATAATGTTTTTCCAACATTTTCCTGAAGAGGTCCAGTTATAATTTAACAGCAGAAATGTTTGGATACAGGACTTTTCATCTGATGTGTAGAAGTGTGTGAGTTTTTCTTTGAGAAGGCAGACTTTAGAGTAAACAGAAGTTAAACTTTGTTACTGGATGAGAAGTTAATGCTGATTGCGGTGTTAACAGGCTAATGAGGCATCGCTGGGAACAAAGAACGAGTGATTGAGGGGAGGAAATTTCTAGAAAACCAGAAGAAGGTGTAATCAGATCATAATGACTGCTGCAACATGTCATTTAGAAGAAATTTGGAGGTATAAGCACACCTGTGAGCTGTGTTAGAAATAAACCCCAACTGGCTGTTTTACTCTTTTATAGAAGCCAAGTCTATACTGACTTCATTGAAAAGATGGAGGAACAGCTGATCATGTCATTAGCTTCTGTTAAAACAACCTTGATCTGGGGGCAAAACAAAAAAACAGCAGTGACCTTTATAGCCTTAATTTACACACAAAACATGGGAAGGAAACTTAGTTAAGTAGAACTTTAACCAAAACTACAGTTATGCTGCTCTTAATGCTGAAATAGCCTTTGTTGTTTACATTCTCACATCAATGCCACTTTCATCATATAGTGCGAATGTGAAAATGCCTTGATCAAATTTTAAACATATCAGACTTCAGCTGCAGTGTGAACATAACCAGAGCGATCACTCACCTCCTTTGTTCCTCCCAATCAATGCTCAGAAGCTTCTTTTCTCAACATGTTTTATTAAATCCTTGTTTTTTTCTCCCGTTTTATGACTTGAAGGCAAGGCAAGTTTATTTTTCAAGGGGAATCATGAACTAAGCTGGCTCAGTTTCATGATTTGACTGATCGAGACAGCTAAAAATAGCTCCAAGGTGAGGCTTTTTCCATGTTTGCTATGCACTCTGTGGTCTAATATGAGCTACTGGACAACCAGGAGACTCAGGTAATTTCCCCAGTTTAGTAAATCTGACCCGTTTAAAGTATAGGAATCATGTGAATGCATTTTCATGGAACATTTTTTCCTCTTTGTGTTTTGTTATGGAAATGAAGCGTATTTCCAGATGATTGCAGCCCAGGTACAGATCACCGGAGCACCAGCTGCTCGCTGCCTGCAGTAAATCTCTCTTTTCTGCCCATTTGCTGAGGCAGTTTGTTTTGTTTATGCACCGTTGTGCTGCTGTTTAAAACGTCTGACACGGCCGTCATGATGAACTGTTCATCACAGCTGCTTCTCATTTCTGCTACACATCAGCAGGCCGACATGACGGTGAAGCGAGCTTGTCAGGATGTGTTTGATCCTACAGGATGACTAACAAATGTGCTCAGATACCGTACTGCCCTGATTCTTTCCACATTGCAGTGAAAACAGACACCAAGTCACTAATAAATACATTAAAATGTAACTTGTTTTTCCAAATTTGACCATAACAGAGGACTTAAAGATTAAAATCTGCTCATGCAGGTACAAAATTTGAGCTTGACAAGACCTTATCATCTCAGATAGGGATGTCAACCAAATATTACCTATAACTTATACTAATAGTACTCCAGGGTCACGTCATGAACAGCACAATTTCATCTCAAGTGGTATAACAACAGCATTGTACGTATATATACATGATAATTTTTATTCTTAAATAAATTTGAGAAATTTCTTAATTTTTTAATTTTATATGATTTTTTTCTTTTAACCTTTAATTATCCAGGTGAGTCCCATTGAGATTATCGTCTATTTTACAATGGAGGCCTGGCCAAAATGGCAGCAATGAGAATTAAAACAATAAAACAAAACACAACAAGATACAACATAATAAATTCATTTTGAAAAAAAACCCATGGATTTATATTTATAACATATGTTAAACAAACAAATGTTTTAAATTTTAAATTTGATTTCATATATTAATTTTATTTGTTCTTTTTTATTTTTATATTATAATTATTTGTATTTGTATTTATATAATTATACATATCTACTCATTTATGTGTGTATTACAACTTACAGATCACAGTACTGTAGATCTGCAAAATCCCTAAACATTTAATTCCTGAAAAATACAAGATTTTCCATTATTATCAGAATAACTCATCAATAATCCTGAACTCTCTCAACGGACCCACCTAAAGTTATAGCTATGAAGTAAGAATGATATAAAAGTGACACCCCTCTGGACTCGTTTCATATTCAATCATCAGTAAAAACACAACATCATGTGGACAAAATATTTTACATTAACTGAATTAATAATTATTTTTGGCCCCCAAGATCTTCAAAGACCTGACCATCCGTGGCTTTGATATTTACAGAGTGTACTCACAGTATCTGAAGAGCAGAGATTTTGTCTTTGAGCACTTCCTGTGCTTTGTTGAAGTCCGACAGCATGTTCTGCGTCTCCCTGCTGTGTGCGGCGCTCAGCTCGGCCAGCTCCCGCTCGTGCCTCTTCGTCAGCTCCTGCTCATGAACCCTGAGGAGACAGAAGAACAGAAAATAGAGATCGATGATTGGCATCTTTTTAAAAGGCCCCTATTGTGCTATTTCGACTTTTATATGGCGGTGAATCCTCATCAGACAGGCGAGTCAATAATCCCGTGATGTCCCGGGGGAGAGCTCAGTTATCGGACAGTCACTTCTCGTGACCCACGAGAAGGTTTCTCTAGCTGTGAGGGAAGCTACACTTGTTCATATTCCCGGAGGAAACAACAGCTTAACAGCAATGGAGTTTGGTTTTTGGGAACCAGCCACAGAGTTGCGGCAGTGTTTGTACCGTACACCAGCATTTCGCTGAAGACTGCTGAATAAATGAAGACTGGTAAAACGGGGGATCTATGACCAGGCCTCTGCTAAAAGGAGGGTCTGTTCTTACTATCAAAAGCTGCGTTTTTGATCCTGAGCTACAAGCTGTGAGTAAAACTGTTGTTGGGTTGTTTTCAGTTTTGTTTCAATACGTTAGTGTTTGAGCATCGGTCAAACTAGTAAAAAGTGTTAGCAATTAGCATCATTAGTTTGTTTATTTCTTGGCAACAGACATTCCACATTTCCACCTGTATACAGGGACATGTAAAAGGCGAGTGAAAGAAGGTAAATAACGTTAAATGGGGACTATGGATGGTAAGCAGCGTGATTACCAAACAGATACAATGAGCTGTGTTTCCTTATTTTCGGGTCAGCTTTGGGCTCCAACATGTACGTTGGATGATTTCTGTTGGCATTTCTTTCGGAGCATTTATTTCAGTTAATTTTGTTTACGAGGGTTTTTGGTGTGTTTCTGTGACTGTAACAAAAACAGTTAATGTTTGCGCACCCGACAGCTACTCCTGTCACCCGACCAATGATTGGCCGCTTGCATCCAACAGGAGGCGGAGCTCAATGCCAGTCATTTCTGGTAGAGGCTGATCTGAGGGCCTACGGAAGAAATTGATCTAAAGTAATGCTGTATCGATTCCTACCCTTGTGGGATCGTACATGAAGATTAATTAGCCTAAAATGAACAAATAGGCCCCCCTTTAAAAACTCTTTGAGCTGTGAAAACATGAACTTATCACTGAAGATGGCTACAGGTTAAACTGACTACTCGGTTATGAAACTGAACATGTGTTCAAATCTTTCATTCAGGTGAAATTAAAAGCCAACCCGTTAAAAGCAGCATAATATCCTGATAATATTAATGACCTGATATGTAAACAGATTGTTTTGTAGTTGGTCAAGATGCAACTAATTCACTCAGTGACTCCATAAGGCTGTCATCTTTTTCAGTTAGCTTAATCAAAGACACCTGAACTCAAATCTATTATGCAAAGCAACCACTAACGACTGTCAGACTAATGAGAAACATAAAAAATAAACTCAATTTCCCTGTGAAATCTGGTTTTAAGCTGTAGATTATGTGACTTTTTTTCTCTCTGTTCTCCTGCAACAGATAAACAGCGTACAGCAGACACAGCTGAGTCACTCCGTGTATTTACTTGACGCTGGTTTGAGATGACAGCTTCAGAACCAGGAGTGTCTCATTTGGTTAAACGCCCGCTGCCTCGTCTCCTCGCTCCTTCCCCTTACCCCATTTCCTAATTTGCACTCACTCGATTCCTCCCCTCGACCTTTCTCCTGGCTTCTTCGTCCTTCCCACCGGAGTCGCGAATGAAGGAGTTGAGGTCAGAGAGGAGGCGAGGTGACGGATATTTAACCAAATGAGACGGTGCTTCTTGGGAGTCGTTATCTCAAACTGATGCTAACCAGATATGAAATATGACAGAGTTTATATTTACATTTAATCACCCGAGGATGTACATGTGTTCTCACTTAAAGTTCTTACCTCCTGCTGTGTGTAAGGATGGAGAATCAAATATTTAGATGCATTAAAAAGTGCTAAAGATAACACAGATTATAAAAAAATAGGATTTTTTCTGAGAAAAAAGGTACTTTCCCAAACATGTTAAAGCAACAGTGCGAACTTTTCCTGCTTTAAATTTCCATGTTTCTGGTTGTTTTGATGGTACACTGATATTCGTTATGCACATTTCCGTTGCCCGTCAGCCTCCCGAGGCAAAGAAACTGCAATTAAGAACTTTTTATTCCAGCTCAGAGCTTAAGCTGCAGCTGTGCTTTCAGTGGCATCGCATCACATGCCCGGATTGCAACCAGAGGCCACACGGATGTGCACCATGGCCGATTCATCCAGGAAACCCAGAAGGACTTTCTTAGAGGAAGAGAGTAAAATAAAGAGAGAAAACGACTGAAAAAGAGATGAGACAAGAGTCAACATCTCACTGACTTTTACCGGGCGGAGAGAGCTCAGAGAGGAGACAGGATGCAGGACAGATGCTGAATTAGCCTTCATTAGGGGAAAGTCTGCCAACTTCAGAGGTGGAGTTGATTATTGTTAAGGCCCATTTATGCTCCCTGACGGACGTAATTTGGGGCGTCCGTTCCAAACGTCTTCATGCGTCGCTGCCTTCATGCTTCCATGCGTCGTTTCTGTTGCTACGGCTAACCTCCGC